>OMLC01096954.1:0-13808 GCA_900302585.1 Regalecus glesne | reverse complement strand
ATACTGGTGGTGTGGTAGAGTAGTTGGAATGGTTTGAAAACAAACTAGTCACCAGTTTGAGTGACATACTGCTCTGTTATTCTATGAAAAAACAGGTGAAAATCTTTTTCAGCATGCAATTCAAAAATCCTTTCCCCTGTAGCTACAGGTGAAAGGACCAAAATGATCAAGAGAGATTATTCTAACCACATAGTCTGTGGGAACCGGATAAACACTTTGTCAGAAAGCAAAGATATGTTGTGCCTCTATTCCCTCACCATTAAAAAGTCTCAAAAGCCAAGTGGCAAATCAAACGTTCGAACAAGAAATATCAGAAGCGTCTCAATTTGCATTCCACTGCAGCATTTGCAAGCATCTCATTACTATTTAATAAAACAAACCTCTCAAGCCACGGTTCACTGGCACAACATGCACGGGAGACGCGGGCAATGCATGTTTCTGTCTTGCTGCTCTAATGGCTCTGTTCATTGACTAAATCGTAGCATGCAGAAGCTAACTGCTGTAGGAAAACTATGTTTTTTTTTACTGAGTGTTTCAGATTTGAAATTCTCTTTCACTATGCAAACATTTTAATGATAGGGAATATTTATACGACATTTATCAAAAGGAAAAATAAAAGAACTGGATAAAAGCATTGAAAAATTCCGGTTGGTGCAGAAGTAGCACTGTCAAGCTCTGTGACCTTCTCTGGTGTAGATTTACTTTTTGGCACCAGCTCCCTTCACATCCCCCGATGAACACACACACTCCCTCCGGCAGATATGATTACACGTTGGTAGCATCCCGGCTATAGCTTGGCATTACTGTCGGTTAAAGCAGGGAGTCGGTTAAGCAGGAGATGATGCATCAATCATATCGCAGCTCAAAGTTCTATTCTCACTCTTCAATGTGTCTAGCCGCCCCACTGCTCCTCCCTGAAGCCTCCTGTTTACTGGGAGCCTCAAAGAGAATACATTTGAGGAAACGCTGAGCCTCTTGCAGAGGCCTCTTGCACACTGGAACTTTGATTTACCATTTACCAATATATCTAATTCATTGCTTTCATCTAACATTTATTAGCCCTGGCCCTGACTTATCTGAGCTAATGATCTTATTTTTTACATTGTTATGGACGAAGAAACCCTGTTAGTGGTCCCTAAAGCAAATGAGGTCTAGCCCGATCTCGCAGCAGTCAGAGCAACTGGCTTGATATGATTTGCTGCAGAATAATAAAGTGCTGCTGAAGGTGCTGCCATCGTGAATCACGACAGCACCTTGGACGTGTGATTTTCTATGTATCTCAAAGGCAGATCAACAGGAGATTTCATAAATGGTAAATGGACTTGTTCTTGTATAGCGCTTTTCTGGTCTAGCGACTACTCAAAGCGCTTTACAATGAATGCCTCTGATTTACCGAGCCCCGCGGTGGGATAGGAACCCATTATGCCTTATGAGAAGGCGTGTCCTCTACCGCTGAGCTACTGGAGTACAATGGTGTCTTCTGTTTGACGATGAGATGCTTAGCTTAGGAGCGGCAGCATGGCTCAGGAGGTAAAGCGGGCTCTCCAGTAATTAGAAGGTCATTGGTTCAATCCCCGGCTCCTTCATAATAGCATGTGGAAGTTTCTTTGAGCAAAGCACTTAACCACTAACTGCTCCCTGGGCACTGCAGCTGCCCACTGCTCCTATACAATAGGATGGGCTCCATCCATCCAGCCATCCATCCATCCATCCATCCATCATCAACTGCCTATCCAAAGTTGGGTTGCAGAGGTAGTAGTTCCAGCATTTCCAGCAGGGGAACCCAAACTACCCTTTCCCATGCTACATCAACCAGCTCTGATTGGGCGATCCTGAGGCGTTCCCGTGCCAGTGTTGAGATATAATCCCTACACCTGGTCCTCGCTCTACTCTGTGGCCTCCTTCCAGCTGAGCGTGCCTGGCACACCTCACTAGGGAAGCGACCATATGGCATCCACGCTAGATGCTCAAACCACCTCAACAGTCTCCTTTCTGCATAAAGAATCAGGACCTAAGTCCCTTCGCAGATGACTGAGCTTCTCACCCTGTCTCGAAGGATGTCAGACACCCTCCTGAGAAAACCCATTTCAGCCTCTTGCATCTGCAATCTCATTCTTTTGGTCATGAACCAACCTTCATGACCGTAGGTGAGATTGGGAACAATTGGGAAAGCTAGGATGGGCTAGATGTGGAGGAGCCATTTTATTGTAAGACTACGACGACCAAATAAAGTGGATTTGCTGTCCTTCCCCTCCTTTCAGCTGAGTCCATTGTTGGATGTGATAATATTTGCAGGAGGTACTTGAATGGGACAATCTGTTGTGAGCCAAATTTCATGAATTGGTGAAACTTTTGTTCCGCTTACTGTGAAGAATAAAGCTGTCGTTACCAGGGACAAAGACAATCCAACAGGAGATGATAAATATCGACTTTTTCAACCACTTGGACCGTTCATATCGATCGTTCAGTTGCCAAGCAGACGAACGCCATGATTTGGACTTTTATTAAATTAGAAAAAAAACTGGTTGTCTGGTGTCCCCTCATTAGTTTCTCTGTGCCCCCTCCCCTTTCTTTCATCTGCATGACCAAATTAGATTGTCTAATTTACATGAGCTGTCCCCCGGCTTCAGCAAACAACACAATGTTTTCTGGCCTGTGGGAGGAAAAAAAGACCCTCTATTAAGCCATCATTTATCAGCCCTGAAATCTGCGGCGAGAGAACATGTGTGTTGTTTTCTCATAATCAAAAGATGAATGCATTCCTTTGTAAGACCGTGGTAAGGCACGCAGGAGATGGTGTCCTACTGAGAGCTATTAGAGTCTCCGTGACGCCTTCCTGCTCTGTTCAGTATTCTTGACAATGTCCACCAAGAAAAACGAAACAAAAAAGCAGTTGAGTTTATGGATTTATTTTTCCTGGATACATCCATCATTCAGAGCAGTCCGACTTCTGATGACCCCATTAATCCATTGGTGGGTCTCAGTACCTGGTCTACATTCAGAGAACCTCAGCACTAGGCTGTGTTGTTCTTAATTGCAGGTTTATTTGTCTCCATAGTCATTGTCAATAGTGTGTTCTGTGATGACAGTAGAGTCCAACAGTCCAACTCTTGATTCACAAATTGATCCAGAGCAAGAGCACACACATTCTTATTCTTCTATATTCATAAGAGATAAGATGAGATATTCCTTTATTAGTCCCACTGGGGGAAATCGTGGTGTAACAGCAGCCAGTGTAGAGCACAGTAACAGAGATATCACATCTAGAAATAACATGTAGTATAGACAAGATTCAACAGGGTAGGAAATATGTACATTATATACAGTATGGACAGATAGACAGATTGCATTAATTGCTAGTTATCCAGTATATTGTAGTTGGTTATTGCTGTACATGTTTTGGGGTTGTTCTATTATGGGAGCAGTGCTGGTTAAAGAGCCTGACAGCTGCAGGAAGAAAAGACCTACGAAAGCGCTCCTTCAGACACCTTGGATGCAGTAGCCTCTCACTGAAGGAACTCTCTAGCCCAGCAATGTAGTCCTGCATGGGGTGAGAACTATTGCCCATGATAGATGACAGGTTAGCCATCATCCTCCCTTGTCCCGCTACCTCCACAGTGTTGAGGGGGCATCCCACGACTGAGCTTGCTTTCTTGACAAGCTTGTCGAGTCTCTTCCTGTCCACAGCTGAGATGCTGCTGCCCCAGCAGACCATAGAAGATGGCTGGTGCCACCACCGTGTTATAGAATGTCTTGAGGAGTGGCCCCTGCACTCCAAAAGACTTCAGTCTCCTCAGCAGACAGTCTGTTCTGGTCCTTCTTATACAGAGGACCTCTCATTCATTTAATTCTAACATTAACCCTCAGAACTAGATGCCTAACCCCAAATGTAACCTGACCCTAACCCAAAACACAAGTCTTAGAGATAGGGAGGTATGAGTACACACACAGGTTCTTTGTCTGCTCTTATTTGGGTTTTCATCAGAAGGATATTTATCAAATGACTATGTGCTCTGTATCCCAGCCATCAGATGAAGGTTAGAATAAGAGTTGACTGTTTTGAAGGGGACCCGTTTCATCCTATGGCCGTGTACTCCTCTCCGGTGCCAGGTCATACAGCATCTATACACAACATCTCACTCGGGCCTCCTGATGGCAGAGCATTAACTGTCAGACCCTTGTGATGCGGGGCAGAGGCACTGTCCTTGATATGAAACGATGCTTTACCAAAGCGAGGGTGCGGAAGATAGACACTTGGAAAACGGAAAGGGACAGGCCGTGAGGATGTGATGATGAGCTGGCACTGATCTGCATGTTTGCCTTGCATTGTTGTGAACATGAGACAGAAAACAGCAATCGTAGCACAAAGCTTATATGCAAAACCACAGAGGAGATGTTAGCATCAATCTGCATAACTAGGTATCTCCTCCGCCCATCCCAGCAGATCCAGGGCCTGTCATCCTGCTTTTGGTCTATGCTTTTCTGAAAGAGTAAATATCCTGAATTGTCCTGAGGTTTTTGAGTGACAGGATACATTTGTTGCAGTGTCTGTCTGCAACCGAGTTTCTGAGCCTCCCCAGACAGCTCAAACAGAGGAACCAGGCCAGTGAATGGGATGTTTTTATTCACAGAGTGAAATAACTACCTGCATCAATTTACGTCTGATCTTTGACCCAGGTGCAACAAATACTATAGTTCTACGCTTGAGTGGCAGGAGAAGCCTCATTAGAAATGCATGTGGAGGCACGCCACTGGCTGAGGGGTGAGGGTGCATGCCACGTAACCACAATGTACCTGGTTCACTTCCAGACACTGACCTCTGATGCACGTTGTACCCACCTCTCCCTCTCTGGGATGAGCAGCGCATCATATTTTGAAACTCAAAAAATAAAAACGTCAAAAGACAGAAACTCAGCGTTTGAAATCTAATAAAAAAGATGCTGCAAGATTGAAACTAAGTTTTGAAGTCTTGCATAGGCTGAAACAAGGTTTCAAATCTCTGCAAACATGTTTTTTTGCTTTTGAGTTTTCCTTCTTCATAACAGCAGCAGTCTTGCTACAGTGTTTCTCCAACAGGTTCTCAGAGTTTAAAATTTGTCACCGTTCCCCTGGTGTATCTGCTTATGTTTCCAGGTCTGAGACCTGGTACGCACATGTTGAGGGTGGTCAAACTGTTGAAACTCGAGTTTAGGAAGAGTGAATCCTCATTTTGTAACTTTGGCGGATGTGCTTGTGCACTCGTATTTCAGACGGTTCCTCAGAGTAGACTTTACAACACCCACTTTTCAGAGATCTGTCCACACAGCTGTGAGCTTGTGAGTCACGTGATTTCCTATAGCGGCTCTGTTCTGAATCTCTGAAACAAACTATGGGTGGGAGGGGGGATCCTGGAGGCAGGAGCATTTAATCTCTGCTGATTGTTTTTATGCTTGTTCAATAATCCAGTTAAATAAATCACAGTAAATCTATGAGCAGTTCATCTGGACACAATTTTTATTGAGAGAAATATTTCATCACTTATCTAAGTGACCTCTTCAGTCCCATCTGACTGCAGCCATCCCCACCCTTATAAACAATAGAGTGGCATGATGACCGTCCATCCATCCCTCTATCTATCGATTTATCCATCTATCCATCCATTTATTCATTCATCCATCCATTCATCCATCATACATCCATCAATACCATCTTCAACCATTTATCCAAAGTCTGAAAACCAATAGTTGGTTTTATATGCAAACAGCTGTGCCCGTTGACTAGACTTATAATGGCAACTTTTACTGTTCACAGAGGATTGGGGAATAGTTGCAATCACAACATTGTGAGATGGGGACAAATGCACTCTTAGACCTCCCTCCTTGTCAGGTCAGGACTCCCCCGACTACACCCAAGAGTACACCTGTTCCCATCTTACAATGCTGTGATTGCAGCTATTCCCTGGCCCTCTGTGAATAGTACATACGGGCATTATAACTCTAGTTAATGGTAACGCCCATAAGAAGCCAACCACTGTATTATTATTGATCAGGTTGGAATACCTGCAGTCCGTTGAGACAGAAGAGGTCACTCAGATGAGCAGTGAAAGGTTTCTCTCACTAAATGTGGTGTCCAGATGAACTGATTCAACTCTCTGTGACTCTCTGCTGAAGTACAGTCCAATCACATGTTGTGTTCACCGGCTGTCACAACGTTGATTGCAAGACGACAGCAACAACCTGAAAGCAGGGGGTCAAGGGGCGACGGGGAGGGGTGACCCCCTTGAAGTCTGCAGTCATCCGACAAGCCAAGTACATCAGTCACAACAAGTCAGCCACTGACAATCCAAAGTGAGATGGAGGGGTAGAGGCCGCCACGTGTTATCTGCAGGTCCTCATTGCTACAGTGCTCCTCTCGTGACTGATAACCACGCTGATGGGATCTTGCAATGTGTACAGTAAACTTGCTTCATTTGCCTTCAGGGCTGAAAACAGAATAAATAAATGAAGAGGGAGAGGACCAGCGAACGTGTTTATTCCGACATGGGCCTGCGACTTACGGAAAGCTGTGATGGTCTCTTAGGAGGAAATTATTTTTAATTGCTCCCTCCTTTCATTTTTATTCAATATCTCTCTGTGTCCCATGGCACACATGACTGTTATCTTCACTGCCTACTAGCATCCACGTCTGCACAGACTAGGTTTTTACTTTTATCTTTGGTACTCCGTCATGGTTGAGTTTGCAGCAGTGTGATTCCTCAGCTGTTTTTGCTCACTTGATTTCACTGATTGTGTTTTCACTGACATGCTCAAAACCAGAATGGAAGCCTGATGGATTCAATCAATTCAAAGCGGCTGTAGCCTACTTTCTTACTGTAGCTTGTGATTATGAAGTAAACGTTGGTTTCATAGGGTAATGGCTATAGGATAATGACATCATCAGTGTTTAGACCGGTCCCCTATAAGCCTCGCTTTCCCTTTGCAATTCTATCACTGGGTACAATTTTCACAAAATCTCAGGAAAATGAAGGCTTGATTTACAGCACGGCGGAAGTGCGTCAGCCTTTGTGCAATCAAGAGCTTCATTCATTTGTCACTGGACATGCATACAATGGCATACGTTCTCTGCTCACTGCTCCTATTGTATAGGAGCAGTGAGCAGCTGTAACACATTGGGACCAACTCTAGTGCTTTTTCCTATTGCCTTGCTCAGGGGCACAGGCAGGAGTATTAACTCTAACATGCATGTCTTGTTGATGGTGGGAGGAAACCCACCCAGACATGGTGAGAACGCGTAAAGTCCACACAGAAAGCACTTACAGCACTTGTTTTTTCTCCAGTAGCAGAAATGTTGGATGGTGGAACAACTGAAATGGGCATATGCCACTGAAGAGTACATCTGTCACCATCTTACAATGCTGTCATTATAAGTGTTCCCCGGTCCTCTGTGAATAGTACACATTAAAACACTGAAAGTCCAGTCAATAGCCAAGTTGCATATGAAGCCATTGTTGGCTTTGGTTATTATGCAGCTGTGTTGTTTTTAAGGGTGGACGGATGCCTGCAGTCCACTCAGGCTGAAGATGTCCCCTGTATGAGTGATGAAACATTTCTCTCAAATCACTAAAAGAGGTGAATCGGGTCAACTTGATCAAAAGTTTATTCCAGGTAATTCCTGATCCAGTTGAACCAATTCACCTCTTTTTGTGATTTCCATACCTGGATTATTGAGCATGCATCAAGACCTTTCTCTCAAATAATTTGTGTCCAGATGAACTGGTTCACCTTTTTCGTGATCCTGAATGTCAGTTATATGTATATATTTTGTAATGTTCGATGGCTTTCAGGTCAGGGGTCGGTCTCAAATACAGGAGGCATAAGTGCAGTAAAGAGATGTGGAGAGGGAGTACATTTGGCTTGTTTACTTAGAGCAGTGGGAAAAACTTAACAATGAAAATGTTAATTGCAATTGTGCATAAACCTAATTTCAGGGCAGCCATGCTTGCTGAAGAATAAAAGTTATTTGGACCACCGCAGTGGATCACAGATAAAGAGCATCATGGCAGACACAGCAGACATCTAAATTGGCAGTAGACTCTGAATTCAAACAAGCTAAGCTTGATGTTTAATAAATCTGATGCATGAATGACTCCTTTTGTTTATTTATTTTTCACTTTCTTAACCGAAGTCATAAAATCCCTGACATAGTTGATCGGTATGGCTTACAGCACTCCAATGAGTTCGCAGGCCATAGATGAAAGCCAACAACACACTGTGATGTGCAACGTGGGCGGGCTCGGCCATTAACGGACACGCAATTACAGCACGGGAATGGGTAATTTGGTGTACAATGTGCTTGAGAGAGGCAATAATATAAGACTGCTGGATAAAGCAAAATTGGAAATTAAAAAGAATGAATGTTTGGAACGCTTTCTCCTCTGCCTAGCACAATGTTACGAGGGCCGCTATCAGTCCTACTTGTGCTCGTCACGGAGAGAAGGCTGCTGTCAGAGAGGTGACAGCCAGCTATTAGACCAGTATGGAAGGATGGTGCTTTAAATCAACGTGTGCTAGGTTTGCCTCAGGAAACACATTACAGTGCAATCTCGAGAATGGAAATGATTGTTGTGCCAAACATTTAACAATCAATCAGTCTCATCGTCTCGAGAAACTAGTCATTATAAAGTCAAGAAGGAGTTTCAGCAGACTTGACTTGTGATTCGAACATGAAGCTTGTTTGAGAATGTTTTGGTTAGTTAAGTTCTGGGTAAAGGGAGTATAACTTACCCTGTTGTTTTACCTGGATTATTGCATGCGCAATAATCCAGGTAAGGGAATCACAAAAAGAGGTGAATCAGTTCAACTGGATCAGATGTTTTTTCAGAAGTGTTTATTTGGAAAGTTCATTCAGAAATTTACCCCGTTTGGATCCAGGCAGAGCCGCGGTGGGTTGGTGGGTGGAGCCTGCGCCAGGATGTCAGGTGTAGTGGGTTTGTATCCCGCCGTGGTAGCGGTGCAAAGTACTTTGAGTAGTCACTAAATTGAAAAAGTGCTTTATAAGAACAAGTCCATTTACCATCCAAAATCTACCCGGATTCAATCGTCGACCACTTCTCCGATGTCTGGTCACGGAGTCATGCTGGAGCCGATCCCAACACTCTCTGGGCAAAAGGTGGGGAAACACCCTGGAGCAGTTAGGGGCTCTGTGTCTTGCTCAAGGACACTTTGACTCGCTTTCTGAAGGAACCAGGGATCAAACCAACATTCTTCCAATTACTAGACCACTGCCCTGCCTCCTGAGCTCTGCCGCCCCTTCCCAAAATGTTCCTCCTTCCACTGCTGTTCCACAGGATGTGATGCCGGCAGACTCTAACTTTGTGCTCTGACAAAGCGCTGCATATGAGGCTCACTTTTAATGTTACATCAGAGAGCAAATGTTAAAAAAAATTCTATCAGAGAATAAAATATAAGCACATTATAGTTTTATGGTTTTATAATTTCTAAGCTGCTTAGTTTTCAAAGGACCGATCACACATCCGGGCCTCCTCTTGTGAACTGCTGAATATGTCGGCATTCATTTCTTTAACCCGGAAAACTCAAACTCCATTAGAATGGCTCGTCATGTCATGTGCACATTTCACTGAAGAGAGGGTTCTTCCATATGTCCAGTCTCAACTGGGAAACAGTTTAATCTTCTCCGAGGCCACACTATCTCACCAGTCATCTTGGGCCCCATGCAGGGCATGTTGATTGAACTCTCCTGGGTGCATAAGAGGTGCAGGAAGCATGGAGCGCCATGGTCCAACAGCACCCTACAGCCTCAAGATGAGCAGGGCGCGGGTTAATGAAAACATCCAACATCCCCCTGTGGAGTCGAGATGAATGGAAAGCTGCCTGGATGCCCCCCACAGCCTTCTACTCCCACCCCTAAAGAATGGTCCTGAGAAATGATCTGACAGACAATAATCTTGCATGCAAGTAAACACAAACAGTACTTCTTTAGAGGGCATACAAGGTCCCTCCCCTCTCTGTATGCACTCATACCAAATGCAAGGAAAAGGCAAATGAGCGAAATGATTATCCTCATATACAGATCTCGGAGAACGAGAATTCTTAGCCCCCCTGAGGGAGGAAACACTTTGTCTGGGAGATGTAGACTATATGTACAAATCCAAACCACAAGTCGCTTTCCATGCAAAACCCTCCTGTTCTGATTTATCAGTACATTATCTTCAGAATCTTATTTCCTCAGATTGTGGTTTCATTTTTCTCTGCAGTCCCCTGAAAATGCAATGGCTAGAGAATAGTTTTGGGTCCGACTGTTCTTTCTGTTGTCTTTCCTTGAGAAGTAATGAGGGGCTGGAATTCATGCTCCATATACACTGATAGTCTCCTTCTTTTGGATGGTTCCCTGTTTCTCAGGGGTCACCACAGTGGGTTTTAGAGTTTCTATCGGTACCCTATGAGGGCACAGCACCAATGACGACTGTTGTTAACCCGGGGCCCCCACGATCCGGCATGCTCTTGTCAATCCGCATACTGATATGGCAAAGTTTTAGGCCGGATGCCCTTCCTGACACAACCACTAACCTTGTGGACAGGGGCAAAGGTAAAGCGCTGGATGCCCTTCCAGTGGTCATGAACTTGCACCCATGCCTGTCAGCACGGAAGACTTAATAAGGATAAGTAACTTCATCTCGCACAACTTCTCTCATACATGAAATGCAATTCAAAGTGCTTTGGCTTGTATTTACCTTGGCTAATGTGCTGCCTTGTTTGCATGTTGCAGTCACACTTCCTCTGCTGGCCTATGTAAAGCTCAGGATGCAGCTGGAATGTACTGACTAAAGCAACACGTGGCCTTCACGTTAGTCCTGTCCTGGCCTCTATGTGTTGGTTATAATTGTGATTTATTTAACTACAGCTCTCAATATGACGTAGCTCCTGCTTACCCCCGTGTGCTAGCATTGATCTCATTCATATGAGAGCAGCCTCTTTGGTCTTCTGATCCACGCCCTCTTGCTGAAGCCTCTCAATGACATTGAGAGGTGGACACTAGCTTAGATAGAGCATCAGGGATTAAGGCCAGATGCCCTTTCTGACACCCTGTGGTGAGTTCGAATCGGCAACATCTGGCCCATCAGTTCCCTAACCGTGTGTTCTACTTCTGAGCTACCCCCCATATATACTGTCGGTATTTCTTCTTATTGGCTATACATGTTTGCAAAATAGATTTGCTTATTTGTAACTGGTCTCTGATGCGTGCTCATGCAATGATATACCGCTTCATGTATAGGTCATATCATGTATGGTTAATGGTGGAAGTGAATAAAACCAGATGTGATTTATGCAGGTCGTTTTTTCCTCTTACTCTCCCTTGCACACACACATGGAATAGCACACACAAAGCACACACACACACACACACATACACACACACACACACCCACACACACACTGACTACACCAGGACAGCTCCATCTTTATGTGTCACGATTGGTCTCCACGTTGTGGGGTGTGGACACGGACTGAGATGGAGGGGATTAAGAGGATTAAGGCCGGATGCCCTTCCTGATGCCCCATGGTGGGTTTGAACCCACAGCGCCTTGTTTGTAGGTGCATTCTCTACACTTGAGCTACCACAACCCCACACACACACTCTCATAGAGCCTCATTTGAATTTGAATCAAGCATCAACAAACCCTGACCCCAATAAGAATTAACAGTTAATAAATATCTCTTGTTAACATTTATGAAGGGTTTGCTGGTTAAGGCACTACTATTAGTAAATGAGCACTAGTCACACTAATTATCTGTTAGCTGGTCTATCATCTATCCATCCACAGTCAAACACTTATGAGAAGTCAGGTGGCAGAGTCATACTGAAGCCTATGGCAGTGCTCATTGGGTGGGGGAGCTGAAGCACTCTGGACAGGTCTCCATTCCATCACAGGGCTTGAGCAGTAAGGGGTTCAGTGTCTTGCTCAAGGACACTACGACATACTCTCTGAAGGAACTGGGGATTGAACCACCAATCGATTACTAGACCGAAATGATGACCCTGCATCTCCTGAGATCTGTATCCTTATTGTAAAGTGTAATGAAAATAGCAGACAAACGAACCAACACGGTCTCATTTGGCAGAAATGATAAAGGCAGTGTCTGAAAGCACCACACACACAGCATATTTCCATTATCACGGTGAGAATGACGTGAATATTTTTCTATGAACTATGAACATTTTGCCTGGTTCAGCCCCTAGGCAAAGTCCCGACACCTCTGTCTGGGTGAGACAAGATATACACATTTTGGGAACAGGCGTATACGTGTGGCTGTCATTTGTATTCATGTGGCCAGACATTAAAGTGTGGATTATCACTTTCACCTTGCAGATGCTCCTCGGGGACCATTTTCCATAGCACTCTATATCTGTCACTCTAACAGTTTCAATGCACACTACTAAGTGGTAGTCAATCTGAAAAAAAGTGGTTGATATCCCTTAGCTATGAAGGAATAGGAGGTTATGTTAGCACAGAATCCCATCCCAAAGCATAAATCAGCTAGGAACGCTCTCGCCAGACAGGTTGCTTTCTCTTAATTATTCCCATTAGCTGTTGGGGCCTCAGCTGCATGCATCACTGTCTGCAGAATCGACTCGGTAGATTGACCAGGTGTTGTAAAGTGACTTCTAAGAGCAGGAGGAGGGTCTCGTCATGCGAGAGGGGCTCACACGCACACGCCAAGATCATATTCATTCTGGCCCTTAGCTGAAGAACTCTGACCCTAAATGCTAATAGTTATCGAATTTACCATTTTGTAAAGAAGAGAGCGCAATGAATGAAATATCTCACATATTCAGGATCAATACCAGCTTCTTCATGAAATGTCTCTTCAGTTTGCATCCACTGGTAGCTCAGATAAAATATGTGCACCTGATCGGCGGTGAGAAGTTCATACTATTGGCTCGATGTGTTGCTGTGGACTTCAGCTGCAAAACATCTCTCTCACCCTCCACTGGTCAATGATCCTCACTCATGCAGTGCATGGAAATCAATGGAAACGCAGCAGTTTTAACTGCCAGCACTGCAAATAGACGGCTGGATTTATCCGGCTAATTAGCTGGAACAAGAAAACAAAACAAAGAGATGCATGCACATACCATTACCCTCCTCCCTCTCCAGACTCGCTGTGCCATCACAGACCCAGCAAGTGTCCGGGGCCTTTTTGCATAGACAGTACAACTAAACATATGGTGAGAACATTGATCCAAGTGGTCACAACCCTGCACCTTTAATAGCAGTCTAAATTAAAACACTCTATTCTGATTGTCCGAGGTGGTAATGGCCCTGCGTTAATGACTGACTACGTATGTGTGAATAGGAGGGAGCACAGCAGAATGGTGAGGATGTGAGGAGTACAGGTGAGGAAGGTGGATGAGTTTAAATACTTTGGGGAGAGAGAGCAGGCAGGGTGGAGTGGGTGGAGAAGAGTGTCAGGGGTGATTTGTGACAGAAGGGCACCAGCAAGAGTGAAAGGGAAGGATTACAAGATGGTGTTGAGACCAGCTATGTTGTCTGGTGTGGAGACAGTAGCACTGACAAAAAGACAAGGTGGAGGTGGCAGAGTTGAAGATGCTGAGATTTGCACTGGGAGTGATAGAGAAGGACAGGATTAGGATAGAGTACATTAGAGGAACAGCTCAGGTTGAAAGACCTCGCTGAAAGGACCTGGGACAGGGTTTGAATCAGGACCTGCTTGCTGTGAGGAATGGTTTCAATTGCTGTGCCACTGTGCTGGCCATCCATACACACCCACCTTCTACATGCTGCATGA
>OMLC01096953.1:0-23202 GCA_900302585.1 Regalecus glesne | reverse complement strand
AAAACAAACCATAAATTTAGAGGTAACGACATTGAGACTGGAGAGTTGAAGCATTGTGAGACCATGGAACAGACCAAATCCAGGATATGACCACAGCTGTGAGTGGTGAAGTTGATATGTTGTATGATGTTGAAGTATTGTAGCAGTTCCACAAATTCTATGGCCTATTTTCAGTCAGTGTCGTCAATGTAGATAGCTGTGTCAGAGAATCTGATTTGCAACCTAATTTGGTTGACAAAAACAATTGATTAACTTGCAGTTCAGTGTTTTATTTTGGGCCCTGGAAAGTAAATTACCACAAAACACTTTTTCATTAAAATTGTTATGGGACCTAAATCTAGACCCATGACATAAAAGTACAGCCTGTTTTGAAATGAGATTGCAGTAGTCAGTTTTGTGATTTAATTGATTCTGTAATTCTGTAATTAACTATATTCAGCCTAATGTCCTCCTTGCAATATCCAATGTGAGCGTACCATTTCAGAGTAAGGCCTGATGTTGAAGGGGAATACTGTGGCAGCCAGAGCACACAGGAACTCAGGGCTGTGCCACATGGGCGCCAGGTCGGCCAAGTTATGGTAGAGGTATCTGAAGAATTGCATCAGGGTGACAGGGTACTCCCTGAGCCAGGAGCCTTCCTCCTCAGACTGCCATGGCTGAAAGAAGGCATACAAGAAAAACGTTATATCCATTGAAGGAAAATGTACATTGCAAGATGAGATATTACTAGCCACTTTAAAGAAGTCATACCCTTGTGAAATCAATATCATATAAGCAAACCATGTTCTTGATCATTTAATACTTTAATTTCATAATTCAACATAATTTAAAGACTTTTGCGCATTGGGTCCTTTTTGAGGGTAGAATTAAGCAACTTTTGAACATCCAATGATCAATATCAGATGAACTGTGCTGGTGCAGAAGTTAGGATGAGTTGATGATGAGAAAGTTTGCAGTATTGTTTTCCTTTTTTTCTTAGAAGGTTCAAAGTCAACCCCAAATCAACTGTTGAGATGCCTTGGGTCATGGTGCCTTGGTCCAATGGGATTAGAGACAACAGAAGGAAATTCCATGAGCCTAAAAACATTTGGTATCTATCAGACTAGGACTGACATTTCCAGCCTGTTTGCACCACCACTGAGTTTCTATATGGCTCCCTGTGGTTGTTACAAACCCCCAAACATGCCTGCTTATATTTTTGAGAGTGTAACTATGATTCTAGTTATGCAATAAAAGATTCCTAGAAACTCACTAAGATGCTTTTGATTATATACATGGACCTAGAAGGCACGTGGGGGATTAAAGCCAGATGCCTTTCCTGATGCCTGCGGTCGGTGGGATTGAACCTATGACAACTGGCTTGTCATTTCCTGACATGCATACGCTGACCACTGAGCTACTGAAGCCTCTTTTATCCTCTAGATAAACTTCAGCATCTACCAATTTCCATGAAACAAACACAGCTGGCTAAAATCCTGCAAAACTCTGAAATCGTAAAAGGTAAATGGACTGATTTTAGACAGCAATGTATGCCTCACATTTACTAAGCACGGTGGATTAGTCAGATACTCATTCCTTATTTTCTTTCTTTTTTAAGATTATTTTTATTTATTTTATTTCAATTTTTCCCCCACCCATATTCCCCAGGTTGGCCATTGCTGGATCCATCCCTTTCGATGCCCCTCTAGAGCGTTGACAGGAAGGAGGAAGCCGTAGGGTGTGTCTCCTCTAAGTCACATGACCACTAGCCCTCGCTATTACACACATCACAGTCTCGCGGAGAAACCACAGTGCTTGGCCATCGGAGGAGAACGAAGCAGAGTAATTTCCGTTCTCTTAACCGTGAGCACCCGGACGACCAAGAGGGGGACAGTAGCAAACTTAAAATCCTGTATCCAACCTAAACCCTATACCCATGTGAGGCTTAGCCAATTATGCTCCAGTAACTATGGACCTCCAGCCGTGTATGGAAACGATGCAGCCGGGATTCGAACACCCAGCTGCATGAGGCAGAGATGCACTGAACATCGCCTTAACCCCCTACGCGACGCTCTTTCCTGAAACCCCACGGTGGGATTAAACCTGCGACACTTGACTTGGAGGTGTGCACTGTACTACTACTGACCTACTGCTGCTCCCAGCAAAAAGCCTACAGCCCGTTTTTCACTGAGATTACCTCCTGTCCAGTTATCCAAAGTCTGACTTTAGACGAATATTTAAAAAAACTTGTTTTTATAAGTTTAATTATTTTTTGGGAGGTGGGAAGGTGTTGAGGCTTACCAGGTTGAGCATGCTGCGCAGCATGGCCAGGAGGAGGAAGGCAGCCTCAGTACATATGCTGTGGATGGAGCCCAGTACTGTACCACTGGATGCAGGTATACCGAAGATGAACGTCCAGAGAGAGTCCAAGTCAAACTGAGAAGACACATAGACACAAACTGGGGTAATATACAGTCTTATACACCGAATAAACATATGTAACTTGATGAGGGTTGGGCTACATGACTATTATTAAGATGACATGCTTGAGCATTTCTCTAGATATTGTGATCAAAATTATTATAATATGATTACTGGACTCAATGAGAAAAGGAACAAAATGACTTCAATGTACTTTTAACCTAATTTAATGATAAACATGAATTTTCAACTCGACTTTTTAATCTATGTTGGACCTTCTAACTGAAATGAAAACTTTCAACAATCCAAATATATGGTAAACAGTAAGTGGATGGTAAATTGACTCAATTTCACAAAGTGCTTTTCTAGTCTATTGACCACTCAAAAGCACTTTACAACATAATTTTCACATTTCCTGAGCATGAATATTAAGGCCAAAGGCCCTTTCCTCATGTTGTGCAGTGGAATCGAATCCACAATGCCCAAGTTGGAGGTATGCACTCTACCACTGAGCCACCACGCCCCTACATAGCCCTGACCTTTAAACTCCTCACTATTAGTTACTGTTAATAGGTGGTGAAATATTAGCCTTGTCTGCTGTTGCATTATATGGTCACCTTGATTGGAAAATTAGCTTTCTGCAGTGGCTATGGGTGTGTATAGGGCTACATCCATTCACCATTTACTCTAAAGTCAGTAAAATCAGGATGAGCAGATGAGTGACTAAAGGCACTAGCAATAGGAGTTATTAGAAAAAGTTATTAGTAGAAGAAGTAAGAAAAAAAGGTTGGGAGTACTAACATGTACCTGCAGGCAGTCTGGTAGCTCAGTGACAGGCTGCTGCAGGAAAAGGGCCATGAGCAAGAAGTAGAGCTCAGGGACATTGGTGTGTTTAGGTAACAGCGTCTGCAGTACAGGGAATCCTGGGAAATGACATGCATCCCGGTTGATCTCCCGCAGAGTGGAGCGGCCCCCAGCACTGCGGCCCACATTGAATCCTGAGGATAAGGCATAGAGAGCGTAGCAACATTCAGTCTTGGAAGTTTAGCTTACTCATGATGAGAAAAAGATCTCTGCAAACTTGCCATAAGAATTCCAACACACATGGGAATATAATCTATCTTGCTACAACAAGTCTCATAGACTCTTTTATGCATACTTTATTGATATTGTCTGGTACTTTCTCACTTGCCTAACAAACTGATGGTTTCCTAAATATGTAGAACATTGACTCTCAAGAAATATAACACAAAGAGCGAAACATGACCCTCAAATGATGGCTGATTGCCAGTCGGAGTCGCTGGTGGTGTGGAGAACTGAACCGGCATAAACCTCAAATTTAACCAGCATTTGAGTGATGGCTGGTAGTCAAATCCAACTCATTTTATAACTAGTTTGGAGTCAAACAACAAAGGGACTCATGTTATGACTTAGTCAATGAGAACAGCACAAGAGGGGTTCTGAACAGCAACTGGGGCTAACACACACAAAAGCAACACAAAACTGCATATTTGAATGAAAGGAAAGTTAACTATTACAGGGCAAAGTCTATACCCAGACAGTGCTGCAGCATTTTGACACTGATGCAGCAGGGTAGCTCTTTAGGGTTATTTATTACTTAATACAAAGCGACTACGGGTCCAGACCATCCAAGTCATGAGATGATTTTGAGGAGGCCATCTGAAACAAATAGATTTCCATTTATTTTTCTTAGTCAAAATTTTACTTTAATGATTCTATTTTTATGTAATACTGAATATTTGCAGCTTTGGCATTTCCCTTAATAATTAATAATGACTAATATAGCCTGAGAAGGAGAGTTAAGAAATCACTTGATTTCAGAGTTCACCATTCTGTGCACGTACACCTGCAACAAAGGCTCACTAAGAAGGATCAATGCTTTTTTTAGTGGGTCACAAGCTACAAAGGAAGAGATCAATGCTATTAATAGGGGAATCTATGAACAATTCTATACGGACAAGTCTAGCTAACAGTAAGAGGGAGATCTGCCATTGGTGGGTGGCTGAGACCAGAGAATCAGGAGACAAACCCATGGCTCTGCGGCGTACAAACTGTGAAGCTTTCTGTTTACTGAAGGAGGGCCAACTCCGATGCAACACACTACCAGAGAGAGGCGGAGTCTCTGCCAGTCAGATTGTAGGGAAAAGAAAACACAAATAAAAAATACTGGGCTGCAATTATGGTGCTGAGGGGAGGATGATCTAAGATTGTGTGGCTGGCTTCCCTCACTATTTACCAGGCTATATTCAGTTACATCATTGTGTTAGAAAATAACGGTTATGTTCTACTTGCTAATTGCTAAACTACATTAGGGTAATGTAGTTTAATGATAAGCCATTATGAGCAAGTGACAAAGAACCTGGTGTTATGGTCAAATGCAATACTATTCCTCAGTGTATCCAATTATGTATGATGGCAAAAATAACTTAATACCTCTTACAGATTTTTCATACCACAGTAGTCAATACGGCCACATTCACATGAATTTCCAAATTAAACGCGGCACTAACACTGATAGCCAAGCCCAGCTTCTTGCACTCACCCAGCACGGTACCAATCTTGTTGGTGAGCACAGAGTCAGTGTGGTCTAGCCAACCTCCTCCACAAAGGCCCTCTTTGAAGCGGTTGAGAATACTCTGGTTGGAAAGTAACACAACAAGGATCCATAGGGAGGCCGTCACCGTGCTGGAGTGCAGATGCTCTTCCATAAACATTAGAAGCCAGTCAAAACCCAAAGTCCGCACCAGCTCCTCACATGCCCTGCAGAAAGGAGAAAGACCAGGGATGAGCTTATAGGTAACAAAAAGCACGATACAGACTGAGATACATATATATATATATATATGAGATAAATATGTAACACATTAATGAAAGAACCATCAATTTTCAATACTGCCAAGTTTTAAGAGTTGTTTTACTTATTCCAGATATGTTACTGGTATTTTAGATATTTAAATCCCGGTTCAGAAATCCTAGGCATACGTCGACTCTGCTAGTTTTAAGCCCAAGGTCAACATTTTTGTTCTTAGAAACTGCTAGCTGTTACTTTTAGACTTTAGAACACATATTGCTGGATAAACTGAAAGAGTGGAAGAGAACATAGCCTTACTGAGCATTAACAGAGCATTTCTCTTTGGTCGTGAAGAGCAGTTTGAGCAGGATGTCAAGCAGCCGGTTCCTCAGCAGGATGAGGTTGGCTGATAGCAGACCTCCAAAATCATCATCATTACCTGGACAACACAGGAAACCAGGCTTGTGAAAACCGTGAATTTATGTTTTTGACCCCCAAAAAAAGAACATAAAGGGACCTCCATATCATGGCCAATATCTGTAGGTGGCGGGTAAAGAATCCAAACTTAACAACTAGTGGTGCCTGACACAACAAAACTAAGCCCTTGCACTTAAACCACTATTTCACATTTCTCATGACACAAACGATTAGAATTAATATTTAAAGTAGAGAGTTAAACACTTTCTGGTCCATTTGAAGCAAATTGATCTATTTTTGACAAAGTTGTGGCCAAACCCCCCCAAATATGGCCTTTTTTTGTGATCTTGACGATGAACAATTACCTCCAAAATCTGACCAGATCATGCGGAAAATTTAATGCTATATGCTTTAGTTTAATTTTTTTTCGTAAAGTGGCTAATAAACAAATAAATAGCCCCACCAAAAAAACAAAAACACCTCCCTAAGCTGGAGGTCATTTCCCTGGATGAAACAAAACCCACCAGGGCCTTCATGAGTTAGCAAATCATGGCAGTAGTTTCAAGGGTTTATGTGATCTCGTGTGTAACGTCTCCAGCATCTTTCTATGACCAGACATAAAATAACTATAGCGCTAGAGTTTATGATGGATGATGATTCACAGGGAGGATACATGGCTAAAGACTTCGAACAGATTTGATCAAGGTTCAAATGTACTAGAAGCCAACAATTCCGATATAAAAGATAAGATTACTATATTTCCTGGACTATAAATTGCACCAGAGTACAAGTCACATTCAGCAAAAAAACAACACATTGTGCGGAATAAAACACAAGTTGCTCTGGTGTATAAGTCACATTGATATGGGGGTACTATAGAAATCAAATGAGTAGAATGGATATGCCCATTCAAATGAAGATAGAAAGATGCTTAGAACAGTAGCTATTTTTATTTGTACCACTGCCATTGCAAAGAAATGTGACCATATAAAACAAATTGCAGTAAGTCACAGACTCTTTAAAAAAAGTAAATAATTTCTTCAAGTCACAGACTCACTGCAGTGAAGTTTGTCGTAAAGATCATATGAGTCTATGTGACCATATGAATTTTCATTTATAATAACAATCACAATTTTCTTTTGAACAACTCAAATGACCACAGTAATTGTTCAATATGTTCTACTCTCATTCGATTACTGGAGATGGTGCACTATTTTCAATTGAGTCCCAAGATTAAACAGTGTCATCTTGTGGCCTTACCTGAATTGCAGTGAATTAGTGCAACAAAATTACATCGTATAAGTCACTTTGAAATAAGTTGCAGCACCAGCCAGATGAGTAAAAACCAAACAAACAGCGATTATAGTCCAGGAAGTATGGTATAATCTGTTGATGTTTTTTTTAGCAAAAAACAAAAATAAAACACCCATTAAAAAAGTTAATTCACAACATTTTCCCCCACAAATGAGACTATAACTAAATTGATCAAATTAAAACTATTCTCTGTTAATAAGATTACTGTGAAGGCATTTTTTCTACTTATACAATGATATATGATGTTTGCTCACTTTTTATCTTTGACCATGTATGACCCATACTTATGTTAACTAACTTTTGTCTACATTGCTTGGATAGATGCTTAAAGCTCACATGTAGCAAATTGAAGGTAGTACTATAAAGTGTCTTCTCTTGTGTGTAACAATAAAAGTTCATTTTTTTACTTTTAGCTGATGGGAAAATAATGTATAGGAAATTCACTCGAGTATATCAAGACCTAACACAACAACCCGGGAGAATTATGAGCTGGAAGAAAAGGAAGTGGGGAGCCCTGACCTATCAACTCTTTGAGCAAGTTCTGTGGTCCATTAGGATGACAGTACAGCAATAAAGATGAGCTACTTCCTCCAGGATTAGGGAGCAACTCTGGGTACATATAGTTTTGACTGTGACAATAAGCATGTCTGGGCTGCAGGATATAAAAGGAACGTGCACTGAGATCAGGGCATATACTTAAGTGTCTATGCTTTCATTGAGCATCTGTTGAATAATAATAATATTAATAATGATGATAATTATTCCCTTATCAGTCGTGCAAGGGGAAATTTGGATTTCTCTGCATTTTTGACCCAACCTATTGTATAGGAGCAGTGAGCTGCCAACATATGGCGCTCGGGAAGCATTTAGGGGTTTAGTGTCTTGCTCAAGGACACCTCGACATGCTGTATGCAGGACCGGGGATCGATCCTGCAACCTTCCGATTGCCAGACGACCGCTCTACCCACTGAGCTATGCCGGCCCTATGTTTATGAACACATTAAAGTGTGATAATACCAAACGAGATTTTAGTCTCACTCCTAATTTATTGACAGAGTGGAATAAGAACACATACTCTGACTCCATACCATCTACACAAGAACAAGACATATCCCTGATGCAAAATGATTATTATCATACCTCCATCAATCTTCTCCTCATTGTTGACTTCCATCACCACAAACTTCTCACACACAGCAAATGTGGGCAGAGTGGAAGATATGAACTGGCCAAACCTGAGAGGAGAAGAACAAAGACAGGTAAGGACTAAAAGGCTTACTGACAAAGCATTGATACATCTCATGAACAAATTCATCAGATGAGATAAATCTGCTTTAACTCTTCTGCTGCTTGTTAAAAAAAAATGTCTTAAAACATCCATGTGTGTGTGTGTCAATTTTATCTGTCTGCGTTTACTGATGTACATGCCTAACTGAACCATGTGGAAGTGATGGAAATCTGTATTAGCCTTGTAAGACCTGTTCGTGTGTGTGTGTGTGTGTATGTGTGTGTGTGTGTACCTCAGCAGATCGTATGGGTTGGGGAAACCCTGAAGCAGTAGGCTGAGCACATTGCTGATGGCAGCCACGGTGGGCTGGGATAGCGAGGTGTCCCTCAGGGTCAGCAGCAGCCTTGGGATCAGCTGGAACTCCCGCAGGAGCTTAGCGTTCTTTGCCGCCTCGCTAAAGAAATAACACACAGGGTTCATTTGTTCATGGCCTTTTTTATCAATCCACATGATAAAAACACAGTGAAGTGAGATTTCTTTTTTAAAACAGAAATCAAAACACAGAAACTGTGCAGGTTGTTGTACTGGATGTATGTGTCATGATTAGTCAACGCGTTGTGGGGTGGACATGGACTTAGATGGAGTTTAGGGGATTAAGGCCAAATGCCCTTCCTGCCACCCTGCATTTTGTTCAACTTGAGGTACCACCTCAAGTAATTAATTAATCGTCAATTAACAACTTATTCAATATGTTTCAAAAATGGAGAGAAAATTGTGCACTGTAAAAAATATACTTTTGATCAAATAAATAATAATAATAATGATAATGATAATGAGGATAATAATAATAATAATAATAATAATAATAATGTTGATGATACTCTCCTTTTATAGGGACAGTGCATCATTACATTACTGATGAACATTTCAAAGGTGAATATGCCAGATTTAGCCACCAGGCTAATCTTCATCCATTTTCCTAAGCACTTCTGAGATTAAATCAGATATCTTAGATGCCAATCAGAAAATACAGTATGTCACACACACTAACATCAGTACATTTCCATTTACCTGGATTCTGTGAGAAGCTCAATAAAATGCTCAAATAACGATAGGTGGAGTTCGTATGGGGCATGGAGCCACACCTGAGGAAGACAGTGGATGTAGAACACACCAAAACAATTAAAATTCAGCACCATAAAGATATGGTGTCACATGACATCCTACACAACGTGTCTCCAACTGGCCTCACCTCAAAGTCACAGAGCAGGTCTTGAAAGGCAGTGGAGTTGGGGATGATGGAGGTCTCATGGCCACTGTCCACTGTACCAACCAGTGAGAAGGTCAAGTGGAGGATGTGGCTGTTGAGCAGGGAGCGTTTCTTCTTCAGCAGCATGGCCAGCAGCTGTAGAGAAGGATGAGTACTTTAGTCTTTGAAATGGCAGCGTGGCGTCTCAGCATTAAGAATCTACTGTATAAAAAAACTTCTAATCCAATTGGACCGAATCATCTTTTTGCAATTTATCTTATCTGGATTTGGTGACACGAAAACAATATTTAAAGATGGTTGACACAAACCCACTATCAGGACAGCATGCTTGAAACATCAGTAAAGGGCAGCTCCTCGCTTATCGACCAATCCAGTTAATGACCAAGTTGTGAGAATTTTACACAGTCATTAAGTGAGGAGTGCCTGTATATAGAATTTAGATGATAAGCTCAAGAATATCTGTGTAACATAAAAACAATAGTTACCAGTTACCAGCCGTCTTGATTTTCGGTTATCTATACTAATCAGATGGGTAGTGCAAGGATGAACAAATACAGACCGAATGAAAGGAACATATCCAACCTGGTAGCCTTTGATCCTTTCCATCTCTTTGCATGCCAACGGGTTACTCTTGACAACGCATACTAGGGCCTTAACTGCAGCATAGAGCCCCTCCACATCTGATGCCATGGCGACCAGGCCCAAGATGGCTGCTGCCCCACCTGTATACTGCAGGTTGGTGGCCACAGGCTTCGGCACAAAGGCACGGACCCCTGGGAGGAGGACAGCAGGGACAAAGGGGTTAAAGACTGTCATACAACCACATTAATCTGTAATCTGGATTCAGAAAACATTTGAACGTTTTTCAAGTTGGAATAATAAAATATTGGAATCTTCCCTAAAAAATACCTTCATGAATAGCTTGTGAATCCTTACACATTAGAAGTATTTATGGATCTGTTCTCCTGACTCACACCCTAATGTGCTCATTGGCACATACTGGATCTTACAAGAGCCCCGTATGATCCTTGTTTCATTATCCACAAATAAACCCTAATGAAGGCCCTCATAAAAAATGTGCTTATGGGAAAGATTAACAACACCAAACCTGAAATAAATTTTAATTACAATAAAAAGAACTGCAGAATATGTAAAAAAAAACCACTTTACTTTTTGCAAAGTTGCATAATAACAAGTGATTGGTCAATGATAATTTTGGGACCAATTCTTTCATGGATTTCAAAATTTCATGAGTGAATAATCTTAGTAAAAAATAGTCTGATATCTAATCAGCGTTTTATGAATCAAACCAGTGTTGGTTGGATTATAGCTGTGGCTGCTGGGAGTTTACCTAAATATCCAATTACAGCAGCTCCTATGGTGCGAGCAGGCCCGTTGAGGTGGCCGGCAGCATTGTGGATTAATTTGACTGGCGTAGCGTTTTCATGAGAAGACACGGTCAGCTGAAAGGATAGAAGGGAGCAAGAAGGAGTGTGTTGATAAGAGATCTCCAATCCATAATTCACACACACACACACACATATACACACGTACCATATATATATATATCACGATTAGTCCCCAAATTGTGGAGGTGGACATGGACTTAGATGTAGTTTGGGGAATTAAGGCCGGATGCCCTTCCTGATGGCACGCAGTAGGTTCGAACCTGCAACCTCTAACCACACTGAATATTCAACAAGTCCTTTGCCATCATAGAAAGGCTACTCCTGCACTGGCTTGCTTGCTGTATTGGGTCTCACTGGACTGGAGGCTCAGTGGGGACTTCCACAGACTAGTAAATAACTGGCTAGGTAGGAGAGGGAGATAAGCACTTGAAGGGAGAAGCTCGTTTGAAGCTCTCTCACACACATCTGCAGATGATGTGTGTTAATGTGTATCAGCAAGTGTGACTGTCTATAAGTGCGTATGTGCAACTGTGCATTCATGTTTCCTGTAGGAATAAGGTTTTTGTGTGCAAGTATGTCATTGCTCTTTTTTATAAATCAAATGACAGAAAACTAGAAACAAAACAAAAAATGAGGATAAACCTTTTTGTAGGGGAGAACATCACCTCAACAGGAGTCTACTGCAATGCATCTTGCACCATTCAGACTGGGGAGTAAAAAGCTACTTCGATAGCAGCAGCCACTGTGACAGTCCTGCATCATCATTTATTAAACCTTAAAGATAGAATGTGCAGGATTTGTCCTTTTAAACATAGCATTCAAAGTTGGCCATGCCTCCCTTGCTCAATAAAAAAAGAAAAGCATGCCCCCTGATCACAGTTGCCAGAACATATCCCAGTAACAAACCAACTCCATGTCGCTTTTCATTCCCATCCTCTCCTTCAGTGCTAGCCAGTCGGTGAACGCCGACCCCATATCCAGTCTAGTTTTGAAATGAGCTTTGTCTGCTTGGCATTTCACATCGCTATATTTGCTTCTTCTTGGAGCTGGTTATGCAATTGTCAAACCTTCACCTTGGATGCGTGCAAAAAATTTAGATTTGGGTCTTGGTTGATATGTTTTTATAGAGTGCTGCCAAAAGGCTAACTTCAAGAAATATCCCATGTGCAGAAAAATAAGAAAATACAAGTAGAGGATAGGGACTGCAGATACTGACACTGCCACGAAAGTCTCGAGTCATAAGTGATGGTGGAGAGGATTTTTATGAGTCAATGTATTGATTTTTAAGACATTCCTACTTTTCCTAACTTTGATTTTATGCATTTAAACAAAGTTCTTAGGCTGAAATGCAGGACTCTCATATCCTTAAACAAATTAGACACGAAAAGTGAAAGTGAGATGGCTTAAAAAGGAGAAAAAACACTTCCCAAGCAAAATTCTTTTTAGGGATAAATTAAACCACTGGGGCTCTAAAGACAAACAGTCCTCTTCATTATCTACATCTGTGCCTTTCGGGAGAAAACACTGATTTGCATTAGGCATATAAGGATAAATGAGGCCGTGGTAGCTCAGTAGTAGAGTGTGCACTTTGGGAAACGACAAGCCAGACGTTGCAGGTTTGATCTCACCACAGGACATTAGGAAGGGCATCTGGGCTTAATCCTCAACACTCTATCTCTGTCAGTGTCCACCCCCACAACGTGGGGACTAAGCGTGACACATAAAAGCAGACCTTTGTATAAGGGTAATGAGACCATTTCTTTTGTTCAAGTGCAGTAGATAACATGCATATTCATTTCCAGAATTTTCAACCAAAACTACAGGCCTGGACACAACAAATGGCACCATTTCTCATCAAAGGCTGATGATATCTATCAAGCTTGCACACATAACATGGTACTCAAAACATTCATGGCTCCACACAGCAGTGTGTCTGACCTGCTTGGCAATGGCCTTGCTGTCTAGCTTGTTATAGACCTTCCTGATCTTGGCCACGGTAAGGGAGGACACAGAGAGGGCATAGAAGCTGAAGGACACTTTCTCCTCTGGTACCAATGCCACCAAGGAGACAGGAACACCCTCCGCCTTGGAGTCTTTACCTGGAGGGAAGAGTGAACGATGACGAGGAGGGAAAATTCAAGAAGGAAAGCAAGGACGGATAGAGATAGAGAAATAAAGAGAGAAAATGGTGGAGAGAAAATAAATCCAGGAGTGGAGAGAGATAATCAGGGAGCAAAGAAAGGAAGTAGAGAGAGAAAGAGAGGGAACAGAGTAGTGGAGAAGGAAAAGGTTAAGGGTAGACAGAGAAAAAGACAGACACATTTAGTTTTGCTGCAGTGCCAGCAATGCGACAGATTGGTCTGCAAGAATACAGCTGGCCCAGTCTCAACAAATCCACTTTACCAGTCACTGGTGGAAATAGCCAGTCACTATCTGAGCTCTTTTTCTATTTCAAAATATCAGTCTACTTGGTAGAAGGACTTGTCAAGATAACAGATGGGATTATTAATTAATATAAAAGTGAGCAGAGAGCTTTTACATATAATACATACACATATACAGTTTAATACATATTTCATCCTGGCATTGATGGTCCAGTGGTAGAATTTTTGCCTGCCAAGTGGGAGAACCTGGTTCAAGTCCCAGCCAATGCACAGTGTATCTGATTCAAATGTCTGTCACTTTGGATAACAGTGTTTACTAAATGAAGTTGATTTAATACATTATGATCATTAAATAGGTTTTTTATCGATCTTCTCATGTGCCACTGCTTGGAACTACTGCCCTAATGTATTATATCTTCTTCACATTAGCATGAAACTCCAGCTTTTCTGATGTGCTTCACAAACCAACATTTCAAAACAGAGGAAAGGGTTTAAGAATATTGTCTCTTAAGGGTGTACCCAAAGTGAAAGAGCAGCTCAATACGTGTTTGTATTCGAGAACAACAAAAACTACAATAGAAGTCGGAGATTGATGATATCATGGCAACTCACAAGGTAGGTAGACGGCCTGGAAGCTGCCCACATAGTTTGGTCCCAGCTCAAAGATGGCTGCCACACTGGTAGCAGGTAGGACCTCCTCCAGGAAATGACTAGCTCCCAGCCGCCACACCAGGCTGGAGAGCTGACGCTGGGCTGGTGGTGTCCCAATGTAACTGTAGACAGAGCTGACCACGGGGGGATTGGCCGAGCCCGAGCCGCCTGGTGCACTGTGAATGTAGTGGAGCTGAGAGAAAGAGATGTCAGTTGGGGGGGGTGCAAATCAGGGACAGTTCATTTTGATGAGTTTCATCAACTGGCTGAAAAAAGAATACATAAAAACATAAAAACTGATTAAACTTGTGAGTATTCAAGTTGTTTTAATGGTCATTCTTACATGGCCTCCCTTTTTCTTTGTAGTTATTTGGATAATGCAGGCTTGTTGCATCCTGAACACAGATATATTTTTCCCTTGAAATCCAGCAATAGGAAACGTATATGGCTGTCTTTTTCAACTCAAATCTTTTAGAAATTTCACAAGTTTGCTTAAAATTCACTCAACATTTGGATGGTAACATACCGAGTGAATGCCTTCAGAGGACACCCTTACCCGGAGGTAATGAGCAGTAAAATAAGCTCTAATACCCAGGCAGATCTACCCTAGTAAATCTCCTATAGCACAGAGGTTAAGGGTCAGCACTACAATACCCAGATAAAAGAACAAGAAAGAGAGGGCTTTAATGAAACTATATCAAATGAAGATGCTATAACCAGAAATTGCAAAGACAAAAAGGCATTTGCAAACCATGAGTTCAGGTTGGGTCCTCTGCAACCCAAAGGGTGTCAATGAGCATGTTTGCTTTCCCCATTTGCTATAATAATTTTATTTTAAAGGGCCCACAGATATTTTTTTATTTTGATAAAAGGTTCTTCAATAAACCATGAGATTCCCTTGTTGCTGCAATTGTAAAAAAATCTTAAAAGGAACCTTGAAGCCCCTTTTAATGGTGGTCTGTAGTTGTATGCTTTACAGGTATATTCATACAGACATACATGCACATAAGTACACGTGGATGTGTGTGCACACATCCACGTGTACGCGCACATCCATAGTGCTTCCAGTGTGTTGACCTCAGGAGGAAATGAATCTGTTCTTATCAGCAGTTCTGAAGAGGAAGCAGAGGTTTGTGGTTTGCAAAGCTGTTTCCCCACATGAGATTACTATCACAGAGGAATCAGAAGTCACTAGACCAAATGTCAAGCCACCTCCACAGCTCTATGCTCTGAGCCCTGATGTGCTACGTTTAAATGTTGGTTTAGAGTTTTCCAATTTTTTTTCCATCCAACAAAATATAGGAAAGTGAGAGAATATCTGGTCTGCTGCGTAACGTTCACATTTCAGACCAGAAAATGACTCGGGTATGAGTTGAGAGACCAAAAGCCTACTAATCTAATTGCATATTTGTTATGTGATACATCCTCCAATTAAGATAAAATTGAACAAAGCCTATTCATGACAAAGCAAATATGGTCCTGTAAAGTTCAAGCTTGACAATGAATAAAATCTATGAACAGATCATTTGACAGTATTTATATGATGTAATTACAGGACCATGCTCATCCCAAAATCTGCTATTGTGCTGCCCAGTAAGATTCTGACCTTTGTTAAGCATAGTAAGAGTATGTATTGATCATCAGAAAGGATTGCTGGGGGGGGGCAGTAGCTCAAGGGTAAAATGCATGCTTCATGAACTAGCAAGCCAGAAGCTGTAGGTTCATGTGCCCTGGGCTGGACTGGTGACTTGGTCAGGATATTTCTCTGACTTCCGTCCAATGAGTGCTGGGACAGGCAACAGCAGATCTGTGACCTAACTTCAAATAAAGGGTTTACAATGACATAACAGGAAGGATTCCTAAATTGTACTCATTGAAACAAAGTAAATGACTAAAAGCCACCCCAATCCCCAGATGTCTACATTCAGAAACAATGGGGCTGGGATGAGGGACTGATTTTGCTGTTGTTTAGTACCCCCAAAGAATTTGCTCATGCTTATAGAGAACGATATCTACTAAGGACATTTGAAAATGCCATTTAATTTCATTTGAGCTTTTTTGCGATATCCAAGGGATTATTTAAGGGGAACTCCTCATTTAAGACCTCTGATCTTCATTCTCCCTCTATCAGTGGAACAGACACAGCCCCTAAGATTGTACCATGTATCTACAATTGGTTTATTACCTTGACAGTGTTGACTAGTTGGCCATCAATGTAGAGGGTAGCCATGCTGTTCTTCAGCATGCCTTTACTCATGACCAACACCAGGTGGTGCCACTGACCCTCAGCGATTAGCTCCCCACAGCGGAAACGTGCACAACAAGGCAGGATCTCGTAGAAAGAAGCTTCCTCACTGGACTCGTCCGCTGCTTAATGAGAGAGACAGAGAGAGAGAGAGAGAGAGAGAGAGAGACAGAGAGAGAGAGAGAGAGAGTAGAGAGAGAGAGAGAGAGAGAAATCTTTAAACCGAATCTTTAATGGTTATATTTTAATTTACATTAAAAACACAGAAGAATTATCACACTCTTGTATGTGTTGTAAGTGGCTGTAATAGCTTAGTGGTAGAGAGTATGCTTAAGGAACTGACGAACAAGATATTATGGGTCCTAACCCACTGCAGGGCATCAGGAAGAGCATCCAGACTTAATTTCGCACACTCCATCTAAATCCATGTCCCCCCGCATGACATGGGGACTAATCATAACATGTACAAATGGATCATTCACTCCTGTATCTGTACTCCTGTACAGATTACACAGCACATAGCCTATTATAGACAGCGAAAACTGTAAAGACACAGACCTTCACTGTTTCAGAAAACAAGAACAAGTAATTGATGCATTAATGTATACAAAACATCTCTATGTCCTCAAAATGAAACAAATTCTTCCAAGTTTGAAATCATTTTATAATATGTGAATTTAATTTTCAGCCGAGCAGCCACAACACCCAACACCCCTGAGCATGACTGTAGCATCCACGGTCCTTGTGCCCTTCATTTTGGTTCTTCTAGAAAGCCAGATGCTCATTTTTGTCTGACCTATCAAAAAGTTAACCAAGGTGACACGAAACCACAAACAATCTGGCGGGAATATGCAGCGACATGTTCAACCTCTGCCTTTCCCTCCAGACTGTCCCCACCTGCTTGAATTCTACCACCATTATTCCCATTCCCAAACAGCAGAAAGCGACCGCTCTCACTGACTGGTGTCCTATTGCCCTCACCCCCATAGTCAACAAGTGTTTTGAGAAGCTGGTTAAATCTCTCGTCTCCCCCAAGCCCCCCCACACACACACACACACACACATACCGCCCAGACAGTGACACAGAGGATGCCATAGTCCACGTCCTATACACCACCCTCTCCTGTATTCCCTTTATACCTATGACTGTATGACGACAAAGGCTTCAAACGGCCTTGTGAAGTTTGTGGATGACACAGCTTAATCTCCCTCAGTGATGAGGCGGAGGGATATCCAAGGTCCCAAAACTCAAGGATTTCTACCAGGGCACCAATGAAAGCCTGCTGACAAGATGCTTCACCAGCTAGTATGGCAGCTGTACCAGCAAAGACTGCAAGGTGTTGGGTAGGGTTGTTCACAGCACATCACTGGATGTGAGCTGCCCTGTCTCCAGGAGCTGTACACCCAGTGGTGTCTCAGGAAATCCTCGTGGGTAATTAAGGATCCAGCACACCCACACGATAGTCTGTTCTCCCTGCTGCCCTCCTGGAGGAGATACAGGACTCTCAGAACACAAACCAGCACACTGAGGAACAGCTTCTTTCCTCAGTCCATAAGACTTCTTGATTAAAAAAAGCATGCGCATAAACACAAGTACAACCTTACCATCCCTGCAACATCTGATTACCACCCATGTTGTATATATGACAACTGATCGTATATGATGCTCCATTATTGCTTTTTATACTTGAATGATTGAGTTCTACCCTTAACTTTACCTATTTTAGGCCTTATTCTATTATACTTATTGTTATGTCCTATATGTATACACACACACACACACACAGACACACACACACATATCTTTGATTATATATCTTAATTATACTTTGTTCTATCGTTATCTTGTGTGTTTCTGTACCAAGGACTAAAAACGAACAGGCTGTCTCTCCTAAACCTCTGAGCCACTGCTGCAGCACAGAGGAAAGAGGGTTCAATCTGGGACAGCTGAGTCACAAGTGCTGTAGTTTCCTCATCATTACTCTTGGGTCTACAAAGGGTTGCCACCTGGGCAATTCTCACCCAGACAGTCTGTTTGTCACCCAGATAGTCTGGTTTTCAGGTGTCTGGTTTCAACTGTCATTTGTCCGTTTTTGCAACGTTCTCTTGAATAGGGAGACAACAATACAATGTATGCATGTAATGTATAATGGAATCAAGCACCATATCAGCTACGTGACTCGGGTATAATTCGTTGTCTCTGCCATTAGAACCACACCACTGGGTGCCAGTATACATTCTTTAGGATAGGAAGGGCAAAGTGAAAAGTATGTGATGTGATGGTGCAGTCGCTTACCTTACAAGATTATGAAATGAGTCCCAGTTAACAACCGTATGTCTGCCTCCAGTGCTTTACTGGATTAAAATACATCATGACTAATAGGATCAGGGTTAGTCCTATTTTCAATTCACCAGATGATAAAATTCACTAATCAATTGAATACCGACAGCATTAGGGAACTATTATTGTGAGAGATTGGTTTTCTTTTAGCATTTTATCAGACATTAGAGATGAACTCCAAGTGGACTGTGCTGATGGGGAACAGCTTTTCAATGAGTACTGCAATTTGAAACAGGTAGTCCCAAGCCTTGATCCAAATAATAAACTTTAAGTGGACAAGAAATGGGTTTCATTCTTTGAGGAATGTGCCTCGCCAAACCTCCTAAAAAGTGTTGGACATGCTCTTGCAATTCCTCTGAGTAATGTATACATGGAGCAGGTCATCAGTGTTACGAATGATCTCTGGAGAGATGAGAGAAATAAAATATCATTGAGTGTCGTCAGGGCAGATATCTGCATTCAATTTAATTTAAGACCATCGTGTGCGAACTTCTACGAGCTTGTTTTGAAGAACAAACCACTGCCGACAGTGGCATGAGAAAAAACCACAACATAAAAATTAGATTCCCTTATCAGTCCCACGAGGGGAAATTTGGAATTCTCTGCATTTTAACCCATCCTATTGTTTAGAAGCGATGAGCTCCCACCATACGGCGATCAGGGACCAAGGACACCTCTTTCTGCATACATTCTGCAGGATTGAGGATTGAACCTGTAACCTTCTGATTGCCAGATGACCGCTCTACCCATTGAGCTGTGCTGCCTCTCCCCAAAGTACAGCTGGAAGAAACAAAACAAACGAGTATAATCGAATTTTGACTTTTAAGTGTGTTACGGCACAGGATGTCTGATTTTGGCTTGTTGAAAAGGTGGCAACCCTAGATCTATATGTGCCACATGTCTGTTTGTAGCCACAGCCCCATACAGCACACTTCACCATGGATCCACAGTGTGTTTCTCTATGGGAGTCTTGTACAGAGACCTCCAGTTGATGAATCTGGTGTCAACACAACCGACCACATCGGCTCCTATACACTGGCCAATGATGTTCTAATGAAAACATTTACAGTGACTCCACACAAGGCCTTCTTTGATGTTCTTAAGAAATAATAATAATTAAACACTATTTTTCCTTTATCAGTCCCATAACGGGGAATTTGTAGTTCTCTACATTTAACCCACCCTATTGCATAGGAGCAGTGAGCGGCTGCCATGTGACGCTCTGGGAGCAGTTAGGGGTTCAGTGTCCTGCACAAGGATGACTCGACATGCTTTCCAAAGGACTGGGGATTGAACCTGCAAACTTTTGATCACCAGACGAGTGCTCCACCCACTGAGCAATGCTGACCCCGATTCTTATACTTCTGGTGTTTTAAAAGACAGAAGGGCCCCATTTTCTTCCTACCGCCCCTTCACTGCAGCACAGATGGATAGAGATGGAAAACCAGGCTATATAACTGACGAATCCTCCCTAGACTCTGCCCCTCGTGCCTCTCTGAAAAAACAAAACAAAAGAGCAAAACGAAAAAAAGCACAACAAAATAAAAAGGAAGTGCACTGCTCACTTCCTCCAACAACCTCTCCATTAGACAAAGGTTGAAAATCAGTCACTTGGCTCAAAATGGCATCCATTTTACAAGGTCGTACTGACCTGAGATTTGCCGTCTCAATACATCTCACTCTCGTGAGGGTTTTCCGTACACAGGCAGAGCTGAACATCCTAGGGAATCAACAGGTTATGAAACAGGGTTTCCTCCTTTACAATGCCATGGATTTGGGAGCAGTCTCTCTTGATGTTTAAGTCTGTTCCTCAAGCTCGGTGGACAGCCTGATAAAAACCTAGCCAGCTAGTTCCAGAAGGAACAAGTGCTTGCTTCAGGTTCCTAACCCTACGAAGCAACACTGATGCTTTTTAACTCCAAGGCTTCTGTTTCTGATATAATAGTTGCGACACAGTTTGAAGGGAAATGGCTGTTATATGAATACAGGGGTCAATCAGACCCCTCCCACCTTATAAAGATATAAAGAAATAAAGATATTGATAATCAAGACTCTCTCCCTATAGGACAACTGAATCTGGATCAAAGTCCATCTTGACAGACGAGCACTGATCTTTACAACTTAACCCTCCCAATCTTTGCTCAGAAAGGTGTGAAGTCAAGTCAGTTTTATTTGTATATCCTACCATCACAAATTTGCCTCAGTGGGCGATACTGCCCAGAAAAACACCTAAGCATTTCATCCTTTCTGTGCTAACCTGCACCCCAGCCAGTAATGTTGGCTTCTATTTATTGCTCCACCCCCACTGTAATAAACACTCGTAGCTTGACCAATTGACTTTTGTGGATGAAGCATGTTCATATTAGGCCAATTTCTGCTTAAGAATTTTAACATCATTTGGACTCATTATGAAAACTGTGACATCGTCAGCTGACAGACTAACTGAATCAATGATGTGCTCTGAAAAGGTTAGCGCTGAGCGACCCTGCCTGAGCTGATTTAAGAGGCTTGATGGCCAGGAGATACAGCATTCCAAATAAGGGACAATTCTGTCTTTTGTCTCTCTGAACACACAGACTGGCTGAATCCACCACCTACCTTTGACAGAACACTAGCTCCAGACTACAACTTGATCTATGAAATAAACTTTTCTCCAAAACCAAAAACCTTTAAACTGCTTCAAACCGATAACAATGATCAACTCTATCAAGATATTTCCCTTGATCTATAGAAAGAAGGCAAACGTACAATATATATAAAAGGAGTGGCTACAAAAACATACAACTATAATTATAATTTAGTTAATGCAACCCTACGTCGAATGTCCTACAAGTGATAAATTTAAATGCATGTGCTTAGGGGAACTATATTTATATAATCAGTGAAACATTTAGGATGCAGATTGCTGCAGGCTAAGTATGACTTATCGTGTAAGTGAGATGTTCTGGACTTGATACTGCGGAGTCATTTACCCTAAGGGAGATGATTGAATAAGGGGTTGGCTGGGTGTGAGGAGTCTTTTACATTTTTTAAAGCTTTTCTGCTGAAGGCAAATATGGTATAATTCAAAGATGGTAGGGAGTTCACAGCCGTGAGCCTGACTCTGTCCCCTCAGAAAGAATAGTCTTTGGTGAGCTTTCGTCTAGATGATGGTGAAGTTGTCTTCTCATCTGACAGAGGAGGACATTGTATTCCCAAGGAATTTGAAATTATTCACTCTACCACCTAGTTGTTAATGGCCAGTTGTAGTAGCTCTCCCTGATTTTTACAGAAGTAAACCACAAACTCTTAAGTTTAGTTAATGTTCCGTTCCAGATGGTTATTCCTACACCAGTTGACATGAGAGGGGACCTCCTTTCAATAACCTGTCTTATGATTTCAGGAAATAATTCCAGTAGTGTCATCTTATCAGTGAACTTAGTCATTTTTACGGTATAGAAATACAGTCGCTGCTGTAGTAGAGCAGAGGCGAGAAGACCAAACCCTGAGGAGCACCTGTGCTGCTGCTCCATGAGTTTGAACATCTATTGCTGAATTTGACAACCTGTGTTCTGCCCAGGAAGAAATCTAAGACTCAGAGTCATGGAGACTGAAGGGAACCTTGCTGCAAAATGTTGTTATATAGCCTCATGGGTATTACTGCATTAAAGGATAAACTATAGTCAATGAACACCACTCAAGCCTCTAAGGGCTGCAAGATAGAAAGGTTAACGATAGAAGTTATCGAGATCTAGCACAGCAACGGACAGATCTATACATACTATATGTGCAGACACTTTCATTCCAACAGATAGTAAAGCAACAGGCCTGTAGTCAGATAAACAGCCAACAATAAGCACAGGAATTATTAACGCAGATTTATAGCATGCTGATTGATAGACCCGTTAAAACACAAGTTAGAACAGAGACCAGGGGGATGGGAGTGGTCAGCATGATGTGATGGCTTATGCCTTACTTAAGTAATGGCTAGCAAAGAGAACAGATATAAATGTCTCCATTGCTATTTTTGACCTCACCTCCTGTCTCCTAAAACTTCTTTCCCACTTCTTCCACCCCCCCCATTACAATCTCACCCTCAAAATATGTCTGTGTACCTCTCTTTTACCCGTTTACCATCTTCTTCTCTACTGCTCTAAAGATTAACTAATGCTGGCTAGTGAGTGACTTGACACTTTTGCCAGCCATTACAACAGAAGTGACACTATTTGACTGTAAATAAGGTTCACCTCATGCTCTTCTTCCAAGGTCATACATGTCCAAAGATTTGTTATGACACTGCCATTGTCGTAGACAGCAGATTTAGGATATCAAAATCCTTGTCCGTGTCAATAGCGTCTTTTTACCATTGGGATGACAGAACCCGTAGGTATATGTAGTCTGGATGCCAATTACCCTAAAGTCTACAGCTCTGCGCCCCCTTATTTCATCTCTAATTACTGATTCTTTTTATTATACTCCTCAATTAATCCTTTAGACTCCTTTTGTCTCATCCATCTCTCTCAGTCCAAAACGTCTCTGCTTGTCTGAGCTCTCTCTCTCTCTCTCTCTCTCTCTCTCTCTCTCTCTCTCTCTCTCTCTCTCTCTCTCTGCCTGTCACACACATGCACACCTGTAATGTGTTCAGATATTATACATCTAGACTTTCCCCACATCTTTTATTTTAACTTCATCTCGCTGTTTCTTTGCATTCTTCACTATCTGCCTTTTTTATTCCATCGTCTTTCATCCTCT
>OMLC01096952.1:0-11401 GCA_900302585.1 Regalecus glesne | reverse complement strand
TAGATGCATATAACATACTACAGATAGTATACATCTAAAATATTGCCACTGTTGTTTGGGTTGTAGTCGTGAGATTGGTTCATTTTGATCAATTATCAATAATCAACAGATTCTTGCTACATATCCATTCTCTGTTATTAGATCTTCCAGAACAATCACTGGGTACCCAGACCTTCCAGCTGGCAAAGAAACTAGTGGATAAAGTCATATCTGTCAGGTACTGCATCTAAAAAAAGTCAGCGTCACACTCTTGTCAGATCCACAGATCCAAGATGAGATAGCTATCATCGAAAACACTTTTACCTATATGGAATACCCAAAATGGCGAGTCAGCAAGAGAATTAAGAACCGTGTGGCTTGCTAATGCAATAATGAAAGAGGTGAGTCATCTCAGGAGCTCTGCTCATGAAACGATGCTTTCAAGTAGAGAATCATTCAGGTTTGAAGTACTGTTGGATGAATTCAAGGCACACTTGTATTTGTTTCCATTACACATATAGCACTTCGGAATGAAACTCCTCCCTACCCGAATAACATAATCAAGTGCCTTTCTGTTGAATTAAACATTCAACATTTTACTGACGAAACTTTGAAACTTTTTTTCACGTTTTTTTGTTTGTTCTCACCTACAGTGAGGAGGACACTTTGGTGGCCATGCTGCGGTTCCAGGAGTTTGAGCGCTCTACTGTGGACACAGAGGGCGCCATGGGATTGGCAGGCATCTTGGCCAGCCAACTTCCAGAACTGAAGGGGAAAAAGTGGGTCAGACTTTGTTCCTTTTGGACATTACCATTAACAGTAAGGTTGACTCTCAGTGGGTCTCTCAAGATTATTTAATGCTGTGACACAGATGCAGTGACATTCATAGATGTAAGGAGAGACTAGTATCAGTTTCAGGGTTAGCTCAAATGAGCACTTTGTGACTCCAGGTCGGGTTACTTACATGTTTTAGAAAGAAGAGATTTTACAATGATCTGCTCTGGGTTGCCCAATCTTCACATATTTTGATATAATACAAGAATCATGGTGATACTTATTCTATCGTCAGATCAGTCAGAACTTGCAAAAAGTTTAATCAGTTCATCTGGATGCAACATTTAATGTGAAAAACGTTTCATCACTCATACAGGTGAAATCTTCAGCCCTAAGTTTACTGCAGGTGTCCCCACCCTTATAAACAATACAGTTGGAAACCAAGGGGGATTTGATATGTAAATTACCCATTGACTAGAGTTACAATGGTAATATGTCTTATTCATAAAGATCTCTATCATAATAACAATAATAACAGTTCCCTTATCAGTCCCATAAGGGGAAACTTGCAATTCTCTGCATTTAACCCATCCTATTGTATAGGAACAGTGAGCTGCCACCATATAGTGCCAAGGAAACAGTCAGGGGTTCCGTGTCTTGCTCAAGGACACCTCAACATGCTTTCTGCAGGACCGGAGATCAAACCTGTAACCTTCTGATTACCATATGACCACTCTACCTACTGAGCTATACTGCCCCAGTATGAGCTATGAGTTATGCCACTCATATGATCTCTCATCATCTGCATCCCTATTGAGTAAAGAGTAGAGGCAGTCCATGTAAAACCACAGGATGACCCACCCTTACCAACAGGACCACTCTTAAAACTGACAGTGTGTCTGCTCCTGAAGCTGTTGTATGGTATGAAACCTTTCTTCAATAAACTGTGTCCAGATGAGCTGATTCAACTTTTTGGGGGGTTTATTTATCTGGATTAGTTAGCATACATCGGTCAGAACCTATCTTTACAATGTGTGAATAGAAGCAATGACCTTGGGGAGATGAAAGGTTTTTTTCTTTATTTCAAACTTTTCAGATGCAATCATCTGAACTATATTTACTACATCTATTTCTTCTTTGTGTTTTTTGTGCTTGTAGAGTAGCAGTAGTGGTGAGCAGTGCTAACATGGAGCTGGAGGTGGTGAGACAGTGTGTGGAGCGAGCCCTGGTGCTGGATGATCGGGTCACTAAGTTCTCAGTGGAGTTGAGCGACTGGCCTGGCGACATGGCCAAGCTACTGGACTTCTTGTCCAGAGAGGATGTCAGGTTGGTTTTTATACTGTCAGAAGGAACCACAGCAAAGACACTATTTGACTCGAATCAGAATCAAGTCAACAAAAATGACTTGATTTGAAAAAGACTTGACACGTAACTTTGATCCATTCCCTTCATGGGGCTGTGGTGGCTCAGGACTAGAGCATGTGGCTACAAGTCAGGCATAGCAGATTCAATTCTATCGCAAGGGCATCAGGAAAAGGGCATCCAGCCATAATGTCCCAGACTCGGCATATGATGTGAAGTGCTTTGTGTGGTCAACAGACTAATAAAGTGCTATATAAAAATATGTCCATTTAAATAAATAATAAGGATTATGATTCCCTATCAGTCCCGCAGGGGGAATTTTGGAATTCTCTGCATTTTACCCCATCCTATTGTATAGGAGCAGTGAGCTGCCACAATATAGCGCTAAGGAACAGTTAGGGGTTCAGTGTATTCCTTAAGGACACCTCGACAAGCTTTATGGAGGCCCGGGGATTGAACCTGTAACCCCCTGATTGCTATGCCGCCTCTTTATAGTATACTATTCTTAATTTCTATAATCACAGAATAAATTTGAATCAATCCGTAATAAAGATTAAATTTATTATTCTTGATTTGTGCAAATTTGACACATCAACTTTTACTCTATCATCAAAATTTTTAACTATCATCAAATTTGATGAAAAGTGAGCAATGATTTCTTTTAGATTTGTTGTTGAAGGTTAGAGACTTGAAACTTGATTTGAGAGTCGAGTGCCAAAACTTGAAACTAATTTACAACAACTTGGCCCAGCCTCTAGAAGGATCACTCACTGGCTAAACATGTTTAGCCACATTATATCCATGGAATTGGACAGCCACCTGTTCTGTTCTCAAGATAACTGGCAGGGAGCTCTTTCATGGGCTGATTTTGGTGATGGAAATAATCATTTTTTTAAAAAATTCGATCTCCTTTTTTTCGATTAGCCCTCACTATTTCCCATATCACGGGGGGGAGCACAGTGCTTTGCTGTCGGAGGAGAACGAAGCAGAGTACTTTCCGTTCACTTAACCGCGAGCGCCTGGATGATCCAGAGGGGGGCGCTAGCAAACCCAGAATACTTTATCCAACCTAAACCCTATACACATGTGAGGCTTAGCCAATTATGCCCCACTAACGTGGTTGGAAACGGCGCAGCCGAGATTCAAACACCCAACTGCTTGACACACAGATGCACTGAACATAGGTGCCTTAACCCCCTATGCCACCGCAGGCCCCAATGAAAATAATCTTCCTTGGCCTTGAAGTGGTGTGACATCACAGATCAGGAAGTGAGATGAAGGTTTACATATTGTTTTTGGAAATGGGAACCAGTGGTTACAAAAGTACTCAACCATTGGTATGAACTGGAGTTTTTTTCCCACAATGAATTAAGGCTTTATTTGCCAGTTTTACTCCTAAATATATATTTTCCATTAAAAAAAATTGAGATTTAAAAGTTTGTAGTTTGTCCTTTTGGCCAAGAATATCATACAATAGTAAGACATATTCATAGCTAGGGTTATATGTCCAGTGTATGATAACACAGTTGCGTGCACACACACACACACACACACACACACACACACACACACACACACTTCCTTGATAAAGCTACTTTTTTTCTCTTTCTCTCACTCTCTCTTTCTCTCTCTGATACTTTTTCATTGATGGAACGGTGAAATTGTCATAATTTGATGTAAATCAGGTTATTTTAAAACTCAATGGCTCCCTCTGTCTCTGTCTGTCTGTCTCTCTCTCTCTCTCTCTGTCTGTCTCTCTCTCTTGCTCTTCCAAGATTGTTGGATGTCTGTCACCGCAGGCACAGTGACAAGTCAGAGCTTTTCAAAACCCAGGTAGGCTGAAACAGTCTTAATCCTTCCTCTCTCACCTCCTCCCCAATCAACTCATCAGCTTTTTGCATCCACATTCGCCATAGAATTGTTGGCTTAGTGGCTGGAAAGGTCAGAAAAGGTCATGTGACTTCGAATGACCTACATACAGATAAAATAAGATAAACTCAAGAGCCTACTGTGGATAGAAGAAAAAAAAAACTGGTCCATGTGATAGTGCATTGCTGATCATTCTCCAGCAGTATCAAGAGGTCACCTGGGTTACATGATTAGATTGCGTCACACTCCCTGCTGTGTGCCTCTGGGTGTCTTCTCTGTGTGTGGGAGGGAGTAGATGTGTGACATCATGAGATGAGAACTAACCGGATTTATGTGTGTGTGTGTGTGTTAATAGGTGGAATGTGTGGTGGAAACCAGGGACAAGGCCCAAACCATGCAGCTCCGTAAGACATTAAATGAGCGCTACCCGTCTCTATGCTGGCTGGACCGGCGATCCAGACAGGCTCAGACAGATGCAAAACCCTTTAAAAAAACATAGATGAAAAGAGTACCTGCAACACAAACATGAACCAAAGCATGACATAAGACTCCTCGACAACTCACTTACTCACACAGGACCTTTGTTGCATAAGGAAACAGACGGACAGTGGCTGCTGTTCGGTGAACTTAATTGTATGCATAAAAGCCTTGAGATTATAGAACAACTAGAACTTCCTCTACCGTGACTTCTAAGATTATAAACACTATTGCTACTCCTACTACTATCACTTTTATCGTCTTGATGCATGCTCGACCTCTTTTATTGCTGCTACACAAAGTCCATTCATAATATCATTGAATGATAGACATTATAGTCATTAGACTATAATACACTTAATTTGCATCTAGGGTTGAAAGATTACTGCTAATACCAGACCATGAATTATTCCCTCTTGGCTAGCTTCTATCCCATATTCGCACGTTAGACTACAGGCTCCGGTTTACTCCTTCTCTTAGTTGTCCCTGGCCAGCAAATACCCATTTTACCCTACATTTGAACACTATATTTTTCAATGCAACTATTGTACATATTTCTGCATTTATAACATAATGCGTGAGATGGTAGTGTTAGTAAAAACAGATGCGCTCTTCAGATAAAAATGAACATATTCTATGGCCTTTTCTTTATTACTTGGTAATAGGTAGCAGGGTCATCTAACATCTTCAGGTCAATTATTCCTAGAGCTGTATGATATGGAAAATTCTATCAGGATAATCATAGAACATTTTAGACCAAATATATGCCTATATATTATGCTATCTGCTTACATATGCACTTTTGAATAAAACATATCATCTGCATTATTATATTATAATTTTTATCTTCAAGAATCCAGTTGAGGTTCATCACATCAAAGTGTTTGGTAATGTAAAGTACATTAAACCATTAACCCAAGTGTAGTTTTCGACCATTATTTCCTCAAAGAATTTAGATCCCATTTACTGAAAAAATCAAGTCAATAGATTCTTGTCTTCATTTATGTTGATTATAAAATTGCATCCCACAATATGACCACATCCTAAATGTATCCCAATACAAGACAAGACCATTGAAACACAATAAACAATGACATTGAATGATTATTCCTCCATTCCTGTTTCACAGAACTTTGTGTTGTTGACAGAAAATAGAACAGCAGGTCAAAGGTTCCTGTTCAATAAACCTGTGTGTGTATGTATGTCTGTGAACCAGCTACTTCCCCCTGGGTGAGTGGGACTGGAGATGAAAGTTGTTACCTCATCATTGAGAAGATCAGCTCCATCCCTGATTAATGGCAGTAGACAGAACCAGGGGAGACGGGGCCGTTTAAGACAGGCTAATGCTCTTATGCTCATTAGCAGAGGACATTCTGACCCTGTGCTGCTGCTCTCGCCTTGTTTGGGCCAGTTCCTGCCACCTACCTTTATCATCTACCTATATCGCTACCTATATCATATATATTTTTGATGCTACCAATAGTTAGTTTATTTTTAGAACATTCTTTGAAATGCTTGTACGATGAAATGTAGGATATGAAAAATGTAATATTCAGTCCCTTGTGTCCATTAAAGTTGAAATTTGGGATTTTTCTCCAAACATCTTTTATTTCATCTACCTGGACCATGGCGTACGCTACATAATACTTACTGGTATATTTGCCATGGTATGAGACACTCTCCATGGACCAGTTCAAACAGGACTGAAACGTGTTGATATGGTGAAAAGCTTCTGCTGGAAAGCTAATCTACCAACTCTATTATCAATATGACACTAGAATAGTGCTTCCATATAGGCTGTAATAAATTGGACTACCTGGGTTAGCTTTGGTCTGTGGATGCTTTTTCACAAGGGTGGACACCATGTCCAAATGAACTGAAAAGCACACCTGTGAATATAGCAGCTGCACCATGTCTATAGTATTTGCTGTCAGTGGAGGAAAGATCAGGGAAATCTCAAATTTCAGCTTTAACATCGATGAGAAAAAAAAAAAGATAGGGAGCCAGACATCATGTGACGCTGCAGTGCTTGCCCAGACCACCTCCAGCTGACTAAAACACACACAGTATAGAGGCAAAGACAATGTTTGTGTGATAAGAAGCAAAGTATGAAAAGGAAAAAGAAAAAAAAATGGACAGGTTTGATTAATAAATCATCCTTTATTTTTCACACAGTATGTTCATAGAACCATTCTGGTTAAATATGCTTTGAGTATGTAAATACTTGTTTTTAGCCTGTCTCTGCTTATTCACATATTGGAAAAGGTAAAAACAAAAAGGTAAAGAGAATGGTTGGAAACGTGTAGGACATGGACGTAGGTGTGCCTTAGTCTGAAAGTGGAAGTCTTATAGTAGAAGACCCCAACCCAACTTCTCACAAATCAGAGTTTAGCTAGCTCATATTTGATTTATCTGATACACTATACCCCACATGTGTCCTCTATATCGCGTGTGTCTCTGCGTCTTTGATGCCCCCATGTGATGCAGGAAGTTCAGGGAAGGTAAATCTCAATGCCTTTATCCGTGGATGTAAAACAGAAAGTATCGAATTTTCCAATTGCTGTTTAATGCATCTTTTTGTGTCGGATCTATATTGACGGTGATTTGATTATACCAGGCTCAGAATATGTTTTCAGTTAAAAAAAATAAATAAATAAACTACAGCACCTGTAATAAATCAGAACACTTCAAAAAGGCAACAGTGACGTGATGGTGAGGTCATTAAGAAGCTTTTACCCTTTTGTCATCCATTTTACATGCTGAGTCTGATGTGAGCTTGCCACCTGAATAAGATCAACTTATCATTTGGTCCTGCAATCTTGGCTCCAGAGATGTGCACAAGATACAAACATCATCATTGTCTGAAATGAATGCAATTGCCCACAGAAAACATCAAGACATTTATGGAAAAAGTGATTTCTATTAAATATCCCCAAGATAATCGCATGTATTTATTGCAATAAAATTAGTTCAGAGTATCTGAGTAAACATCACACAAGTTTTCATTGCGATGACTGGAGAGTGCTCACATCTCACATAGCCGTTACAGAGGCTGTCCAATCGAAACATCTGGATCAGAGCACTTCGGGGATTTTTGTGTGTTGAGAAGGCCTCTGAGAATTTTAATACTTCACACCACCATACAATTATTAACTCTGAAAAGATGAACAATAAAATCATTAGAATTGTGTCTACACAGATTTGCTATGATCTTTTCAGGGGATTCCTTTTCAAAACTTATGGAATGAGACAGTGACAGGTCCAGCATTAGAAAAAGGTTTTAAAAAAAACTGAGTTTGGCATTCGGGGCCCAATTTATCCAATTTCAGTTCTGAATTTACTGTTATAATTCAAAAAGAAGCTATACTAGGGAAATGTCATTTAATGCCTTGTAAAGGCATTGGTAATTCAGCCTAGGCGGTGCTGCCTTGTCAGACCTCTTTTGCTTGTATTACTGCTGTTTGGGGCGCTCAGGGTTGTACTGGATGAGCAGACCCAGGGAGGCTAAACCAAAAAAAAATGTCTGGAGGAACCACAGGCAGCGAGTCGTCACATTGTCGATGCCTTTTGCACTGCAGCAAAACGAAAAACAAAACAAAAAATTAGTGGAGTTCTACTTACATGTTTAACTCTTTACATTAAATTCATACATATCACACACATTGTTGCTGCAGAAAAGACAAAGCACAACATGAAATGAAGTCAAACACCTTAATGTGTTTTCAGGAGGGGTTTTAAGGCTTTTTGAGCACGAAGATGTTTTTGGCTGGTAATTGTCCTTTCTTCACAACATATTTGCTACATAAGTCTTTGTTTTTATACTTATCACATCTTTATCATTGCATATTAAATATGTGACATATTAAGAAAATATTGATTGCCTGGGTCTGGACATTTAAATCCACCCACTTCACCCAGTTGACTGGGGAGGGTGTAACATCACCACCTAGTGGATATAATTCTTACCTGCACAGCCTCAATGCAACACAGCCTTCAAGCAGGTGAATAGCCAAAGTGGCCCACCACCTTAAGAAGAGCAAAAATATTTCAAAGTAGTTATTAAATAGTTTATTTGTTCCACATAATGACATGAGAAACATTAAACCAGTACTACTCAAATTAGGGCGAGCTAAAACAACCATGGTAGGTTTAGCAGCCAGGAGGAAATTAATATCATTTAACAATAGAAAATAAATATTTTACAAGTAATGTTTAATTTTGAAGTGGACTGATTAGAACCACCTATGACCAAATATTTTTTTTACAATTTGACGTTAGTACTGCGAGGATACTCACGAGTCATCGCAACATCCTGACTTGGAAAATAGCAGTAAGAACAGAGCTGCCTATTTGTATACTGAAATGCATGTTAATCTGATGTCCCTGTAGCAATCATGTGACTTCGTGATTGATTAGAGGTGTAAATTGTCAATAACAATGTGGCAGTGGTGGAAATCAGTAGGGGTTTGGCTGATTAAACACCCTGTTTCTTAGCATCTGTAGATACTTCACAGATCATTTGAATCCCAGTCACACTAACCCTCTGTCATAGTAATTCTAAAGGCATGACAGGCTCCCATTCAAAGACAAATAAACTCAGTTTATATGAGTGAAACATCTTTAAAATTCTACATTGAAAACTCCTTACTGCTACACCCCAAAGATTTAATTCCAAGGTAAGTCTCTTGGTTGGCTACTCCAAATTCATCGAGGTATTTTATGAGAGTTTTATTTCTGTCTGCTGCTATAGCAGTGCGTCTAGGTCTATATTTGGAAAGGGACACTTACCCTTTGTACAAGAGGTCCGCATAATTATCCACAAGATATCGGCACAATGTGCCAAATTGGTGAAGATGTTCGAAGGGCATTTTTTCTGGTATAAATACGGTGCACTGTAAATAAATACATATGTTTGTCTGTTAGCTTATTATAATTTCAAACACAAATGGAACAGCTACTGATATCAAAAGCACATAAAAAACATATCAAATTATTTACACAAATTTCAAAGAAGCTCCATTCATATTCATATAGGCTTTTACACACTGTCTCTAAATGCAAGAATAGAGTATTCTGAAAGACAAGAGCTTGGATCCTGAAGTCTGCTTCGGGTGAACAGGAACCGCGTGAACAAACCATGGATGTTGTGATGCTACACAATGCACCATGCTGCCATTGTAACACTCTGCTTCATTTTACCTTTGTGTGTATGGCAGGTATGCGTGGTAGGCAAAAGGTTATTATTGTACTCTCTTCAAAAGGTAGCAGCTGTTATTCACACATTACGGAATCAACTGTTAAATAAAACCATACACATAATTTGCCATTTATCACACTAAATCTACTGCTGGTGCTGCTGCTACTACTACTACTACTACTACTACTACTACTACTACTACTATCTCTAGTACTACTACTACTATTAAATAGTGATTTCCTTTATAGGGGCAGTGCGTCTTTATGAACATTTAGAATGTAAACATGGCATGTTTATCTACCAAGACACGTAGCTACCAAGACACGTTGTTGTATGTCACTCTGGATAAGAGCGTCTGCTAAATGCCTGTAATGTAATGTAAGACAACTTTCACTACCATTACTACTACCACTACTACGATTTCTACTACTACTACTACTACTACAACTACTACTACTACAACTACTACTACAACTACTACTACTACTACTACTACTACTACTACCACTACCACTACCACTACCACTACCACTAGTAGTAGTAGTAGTAGTAGTAGTAGTAGTAGTAGTAGTAGTAGTAGTAGTAGTAGTAGCAGTAGTAGTAAAAATAATAATAATAATAATAACAATAATGAGAGTTCAGTTTTACGTGGGCAAAATTAGTTCCCACGTTGTAGAGCTGGACATGGACTTAGACGGATCTTGGGGGATTGTTGTAATTATTACTATTATTGTTATTATAAACTCTACATACTTTATATAGCACTTTTCCTAGAAGAGGTAGAGCTCAACATGCTTAACATTAAAAAAAAACAGACAAAACCAAACAATCGAGATACAAAAGAATGTGTAAAAGCCTGAATCTTATAGTGAAAAGAACATTGAGAACAAGACAGTTTCTACATCTCATCTTTCCCCAACATTCCTACACTGACGGATGTCCCTGGTCTTGCAGTCTGTCGCAACTCGCCTCATCAGCAAGGGTAATGGTAAAAATGGACTTTGGCCACAAGTTTTCTATTGATCTATGTAAACTTCGTGCTCCAGATAAAAAGATGCATGGATAGCATTTGGATTATAATTAAACGATCGACTTGGCATTGACCTGATTATGTAGTTTGTACAGGTGCTATAAGATTAAACCATGTAAGAAACTTCGTGGATATAACAATTCATAACATGATACACATTCATTATTTCCACCCGAACCTAAATTTGCGTAGCACAACAATTAGCCTTGCTAACCGGTTCATACGTGGCTTTCGCTGCGCTGTTACAACACATTTATACTCACCTTCTTTCGATATTTCACTTTGATTTTACTCGAGTGTAATTTAGATAACTTACGGTAAAGTAGCCCATTGGGACTACGACGATGATCACCCAAAAAAGGCTTGTTCTTTTGAAGTAATCGGATCCATCGCTTTTCGCCATGGCTGCTCCGTGTTGTGCTACTGTGAAATATGCACGGTGAATAAGTGGAGTGACTGGCTAGTGATCCTTGGGGACCATATGTTGAATGAGCATCACGGAGGACACGCTTAATTATGAATAAAGTCATTCATGAAATTGATGAAGAAAAAAAAGGAAAATCAAAACGCATCTTACATGACAAAAACTAATTGTGATACCTAAAATCGGACTTAACCAACCTAATGAAAATAGATCGGTAAATGATGATAATGTATGAATTGGCTGATTAGTGGTTATGTATGTATGTATGTATGTATGTATATGTATATAT
>OMLC01096951.1:0-17847 GCA_900302585.1 Regalecus glesne | reverse complement strand
CCAGATAACACACATCTGTTAGACAATGTTGTAAACTGGCTTTCTGTGCCTTAAAATACATTGTGCTTGGATTACTATAGCGATATATAGCTTTACATAAATACAAATCTGTCTTATAGATGTACATTCATGTTTATTACTCATAAAGTCTAATTTACATATTTCATAAAAGTCATTTCAGAATATATTATGCTTCTTTCTCCACTCCAGCTTATACAATCAATAGCATTAAAGAAGAATGGTTGATCTTTTGTGTGTTTTCAGAGCCTGTACAGTGTCTTCTGACCACGAATCACATAAAGTTACCAGATTCAATCTTTTCCCAAACACCAACTCTTCTCAGCTAACCTTTAACTCCCACTATGGCTTTTATGCTGGTTCCCACTGCCAGTGAATGTGCATCCGCGTGCATGTGTTTTTCCCTTGTGTCGAGCTCATTGGACTGAATGGGTATAAACTAACTTATTTGTGACCGCATCTTATGTTAATGAACTCGGTTACATTTTGGCTTTCAATTTATTCAAATCATTTGCTCCAATAAGCAGCCAGCAGAGACACGCCATCTCTGGAGAGTTCTGGATTCCCTTTAAGTGCACGTCATTGGCACAGGACACTGTTCTCATGTCAGGGACCCACTCTGCTCCATCTCTTCATCACTGGACTCCGAGCACAAAATGAGAAGAACAGGTTGGACCCCTGACTCATCTGTAAGCCCCTCTGCTTCTTCATTTCAAGGCACTGCTTGAACTGTTAACATGGCCGGTTGGTTGAAGAAATACATGATTTACTATGAACCCACAAGTTCCCCAGATATTCAGGTGCATCGATCATTTTGACATTTACAATGTAGGTCATGGCACATAACAGACACCTAAAGAGTCACCACGTTACTGGGAGGGAGAAAACAAAACGAGACCTGGATCGATGATCTTGATTCATTGGTTTATATGTACACCAGCAGGGGATTATACTTCTAATTGTTTGTATGTGTGTGTGTATTTACACCTACGTGTGTGTGTGTGTGTGTATAGGTATATATATTTGTGTGTGTGTCTGTATACACACACACACACACACACACACACACGCACACACAAAGCAGATGTGTATATTCATACCAATGTGTGTATGAATACACACACACACATCCATATATTGAAGTGAAAGTGCTTTTTCTCTTTATGATTTGCTTTTGTTCTGTAAACGAGTCTCAAATCAGTTTGAAGCTTTGAAGCCCAGCTCCTCAGAGAGGGTCTTTATCCTTTAGACCACATTTATAAGATGAAGGCTTAGCTCAGGATCCCTAGCTTACCCTCGTGAGTCAAGCCAACATCCCTTCAACAATTACCTAGAACTCTGTCGATTGTCTGGGGGCAGCCGTGTTTTGATTTTTACGGCCTGTGACGTTCTAACAGTAAGTACGCTTAGACACACTGCAGAGAACAAAACCATTCAAAACTTCATGCAAACAACTCAGTGTTGATCCACAAGAACAAGCTCAAGCAAGAGAGGCCATTAGTGGACCTGGGTGGAAAGACCTGTATGTCATTTAGGATGAAACCACTTTCTTCCCCCACGGGGATCGCTTAAACAAGGCAACTGCTAGTTATTGCTCACAACTGAGAAGGTTCAGCAGACAGAAAGGAGTTACTGATCCAGGGTATCAGCTTAGTCCCACTTCACGTGTTCTCTTTATCTGCTCTCCTGCGACACATTCCTAAAAGTAATGCAAATAAAGCAGAAATGCTGTGGAGAGAGAGGTCCGGTCTACGTGTCGCCATCAGCCCCCACCTTGTGGGGTGGACACAGACCTCGATGGAGCTCGGGGATTAAAGCCGGATGCCCTTCCTGACGCCCTGCAGTGGATTTGAACCCGCAGCCTCTGGCTTGTCACTTCCCAAAGCAAGTGCCTTCTACCACTGAGCTGCTGAGGCCCCTAAAGCAGAAACGCTATTAGGATGACAGAAAATGAGGATGTGCTAAAAGGAGTTCTGGATACAGATCAAAAGGCAAAAAGTCTTCAAACGCCTGTGATCAACCTTTAAACTTGCCTCCCTTTGGCCTCAAAGCAGATTCTTGCTGCCGTCATAGAAAATATCAACCAGTGTCAGGCGGAAAGAAGAGATTTCCAATAGGTCACATCACATACTGCAGCCGTACTCTCAAAAGAGCCTCATGAGATTAAAGCATCTCCTTTGATGTGGTATTGCAGAGCTGAACCAAGTATAAAAACCTTTATCCATACTGGCCTAAGACAAGTACGACTTGTGACCACGCCCACAGTTCCTCCGTGACACTCCCACGGACCAACCTCCTCTTATACCAACCATGTGGTGAAACAAGAGACTCAAAGCCAAGTGTGGCTCTGTAGGACAGAGATCCACAATGGCCACCGCTATTTCTCAGTCCTCGCTGACCGAGTCCTTTTCCTTCAGTCTCATCTAACCAGCTCAACATTCCTGTAGCCCTCACACCCTCTGCCTCTACCGCCTCCTGTGACATGGAAGAGCTGCTCTCCCTAAAAACAGGCCACAAGAACAGCACGAGTCGCAATATCATGGAAATATCGTCACAAGCGGAGGAGAATCAAGAACATCAGTAGGTTAATACCAATACAGAACCACTACACACAAACAGCAAACCTGTGTAGGTACTTCACACAGCCCTGGTGATCTTAGAGACTTCACTTAAGTACACGTGAAGAGAAAAGAGAGACAAGGGCCAGAATGTCTCAGGACTGATTCTGAGCTCGCAGTATTGCAAACATCTGACAGGATTTTGTGAATTAGTTTCTAAAGTGTTTCCATACTGGTGTTGAAGAAATGACGGCTGAGTTTCCATCACACAGCGCTGCAGAAACTCTGGCTCAGGCCATAAAGTCATCCAGAGCAGACACTGCACGTGACCAGAACAGGCTGCCTTCCTGCTGCAGCGCTCCAAACCCAGAGGACCCCGAATCAATGGTCCGTCCTGGATCCCCTGCACCTCTGAGAGCCAGCGTCACATCCTCGCATCTATGTTTCCTATGGCAACACTCAGGACAGAAGCTATACAAACAGGTCTGCTAATGACTCAAATCTAAACTTCAACTATTTACAGCTCAGCTCCTTCCATGGTGATAAAATGTCGTCTCCCTGAAACTCTGTGGCCACCAGGGAATGTCTCCACACAACCTACAATTAGAAACTGGAGAGTTACAACTGAACACAAATCCACCAAATTAAGTAAATCAAGAGGAGAGTATATACAGTACAAATTAATCAGTGGTGGTGTGAACACGTGAAGCTCTGTGGAGAGATGTCATGACGGGGGCTGGGCGGTGTGAAGAGTCACATGATGACAGTGTCATCAGGTTAGCCTGGGATGGACCTACAGGGCATGAGACGGTGTGTTGGTGGGTGGGTTGGTGAGAGAGAGGCGAAGATGAAGACAAAAGGTGTGCACATTTGTTTGCATGTTTCTTTTTGTGAACCCTCGAGTGCAGTTCTCTTCCTCCAAACCCTGGTATAGACCCCCAGCTGACCATGACAGCCACTTCACCAGTTCATGATGCAGTTTCTGTTCAGGGTCATGAAGTACACCTGGCTGCTGCCTCCAGACCGCACAGATGCAAAGAACACCTAGAAACCAGCACATGCACAAAAGACAAGCAGCGTCAACATAACTTCCACAGTGCCCCCCCCCCCGTTTCCCCACAGACAGCACTGCATCCCTTCACATGAAGCCCCTCCACGTGTGCCCTGCTTCCTTTTACCTTGTCATTTCTCTCACAGAGGAACTTGAGCCTCTGAGCTCGTTTGTGCATGAAGACTCCATCCAGGTGTCCAGTCTCCACAGAGCGGATCTCAATGGCCTTTTCTCCCCAGCCCATTATCTGATTGGAGCAGATATGGGCTACAACATGAAAGAGGCATTAGTCCACAGCAACGTACTCAAGAGTTCTTACAGAACCAAGACTTTATCTTCCATGTGTAGTGTGCTGGTGTTTAAAACCCATACCAACAGAAGTAGGCATCTCGCCCCACTGCAGCACCACATCCTTGATGATGCGCCCATAGGTGTTGACGTAGACACCCTCGTCCTCGTAGCACAGCAGCATCTCCATACCATCCGAGCTGGGCAGGAACACAATAGCGTGGGGTGTTATCTGGCTTTGGATCTGTGGTAGGGGGAAGAAGCGGAAGAGGAGGAGCTGAATTCCACACTACACACAGCTGCACCGGCTGATCACCAACAGCACTACTTACATGAACGGGGATATAGATGTCATAGTTGTTCCCAGAGTCGACATCGATGGCATGGAAACCAGCACTGGAGCCATAGATGACCTTCAGCCTCTGACCCTCCTCCACTGTCAGGTCAACCAGCAGAGGCCTGTGGGGGAGGTCTCCAAACGACTGCAAGTGTGAGAGGAGGGAGGCAGACGATGCTGAACATGAGTGACCTGTTCCAGCTAGATGGCCAGAAGTAAGTGACTCAGCTTAGAGAGGAGGGGAGCCCTACCTTGAAGGCCATGAATTTGTGATAAGGCTTGGGGGCCCAGGCATACACTTCAACTGCATTCTTCATAGCGATCACCAGGAACTTTATCCTCTCATATTTCACTGGGCAGGACAACAAGAAGGCCATTTGACAACTTATATCCATAATCAATGATTTATAGGGTGAGGCAGGCAGAACCTTCATGGGAGTTTGTCTGAGGTGGGCTGATAATCAATGAGAAATAGAGCCTTCTGCCACTCACCCACTTTGTAGTGCACACAGCCCTCCATTTCCCCTACTGTAGTCCAGCCCTGCTTCTTCTCCACCTCAGGGTCATTGTGGAGGATTTTGTTCCTCAGCCAGGCCAGATAGTAGACACGCACCTTGTTCTTTTTACCTTCAAATGATAGATTATGGCAGAGGGTACACTTTAACTTTTCAATTACATTTCTCCCCACTGGGGTTGAATACAATCTGACCGGGTTTGAACAACCATGTAGAGTCCTTACAGCAAAACAGTCTTATCTTTACCGCTGGTGACAGGTGGCTAGCTACCACTTCGGTTGTACAGGAAGGAAATAACTTCATTCAAAAGATGGCTACATTACAGCGTAGAAGACAACAGCCTTGTTTGGCATTGGGGCTAAGATGGGAGTGGTTAGGGTCAGGGTCAGAGAAGACCCTCTACAGGTGTGATGAGCAGCTCGGATGACCTGATATGGTGATGAGCAGGTTGAGGCCTTCCAGGACGTCCATTTGCTGGAATCTGCGAGAGTTGATCAGAGGGTATACCTTGCCCTGCCCACTACGGTCAAGCAACTTCAGCCCATTCTCTGTGCCCACCAGCAAGTTCACCCCTAGACACACACACACACACACACACACACACACACATGGACGAGCTTGTAACTTGTAACATGTTTGGAGTCAAACAGGCCCTAAAATGGAAACTCGGTATGATGGTGTTTCTGAGAAGGATCTGCCAGGCTCACCCCACAGAGCAGCACACAGAATCTCAGAGTTAAACCTCTTCTTGTACTTGCGGATCTCGGGTGTGTCACTGTGAGGACGTGTGTTTGTGGGGTTCACATTCACCATGGAACCCTTCCTCATTTCCATCTTGAGCTGCTCAAACCTGGAGCCCATACCTGAAAGCAGCAGACAAGAAAGCCACATGAGGACAAGAAGGGCTACACTTGTCTACCTCGATGTCTTGTTCATTTCTTCTTCCTTTACCCTTGCAAGAGGCGTCTACATGACCCAGTACTTGGAATTATGCAAATGTTCCCCAGAGGCTTTTTCTAAACATGCTGTCAGACACAACTTAGTCTTTCAGAGTCTATTGGTTCTGGGTTCCTGATGACAGCCCAGGTTAATGAACAGAGACAGTCCTAAGCTGAAGCAGATGCATTATGTAAGAGCTCTGACACACCGCTGACAGATATGTTCTCCCCTGTGGTCCCTGGTGACTGATACATGCCCAGATCCACGAAGGTAGTGAAGGAAGATTTGCCGGATGCTTTGACCAAGCCTCTGGACTGGTACTGGAGGAAGAGAGAGAACGAGTCAGAAAATAGCAGGAAAAACTAGCACATTTGACTTTGTACATTTAAATATGCATCACAAATTGGGCGGGGGGAGGCTGGCCTGATTGAGATTTGTCCAAACAACATACACTGTGTAGACAATCTAACAATGGTTCGTAAAACGTAATGTAATGTGCTTTATGTTGTGGAAACACTCACATGAAAATCACAAGAAATGAATCAGTTCATCTGGACACAGCGTTTGATTGAAGGAACCATTTCATCCCATGACACCACCAATCAAATGTTCCTAATTTAGCTTGTAAATGTTTACTGTAAACCCACACATACTGATCAGAGATTTGACTCTCATCACCCAGTGGAACACAAACCAGCAGTCCCTGAGTGACAACGTCCCCACCAACACAGCAGCTGGGGAGGGGGAGAAGTCCCACATCAAACAGGCCCTGGTTAAGTGTGGTTATCCTAACTGGGAGTTTCTTAAGGCCAAGAAGCCTTCCAGACAGAGGACCAGCCAGTCAGAGGGAAAAGGATATCAGCTGCCTAAGCACAACCTAGAACATGTGGTGGGAGGTCCACAACAGTTAAGAGGCGTATTCTCCAAACACGGTGTCTCAGTTGCCTTCAAACCCCAAAACACGCTGTGGCAAAAGTTGGTTCAATAGAAATGAGGTGGGGGTCATTCTGAAGGAAGAGTATGTCAAGGGTGAGTTGGAGGTGAGGAGAGTGTCAGACAGAGTGAGGAGGATGAAGCTGGAGACAGAAGATGGAATGATGATGGTTATCAACACAGATGTTCCACAAGATGGATGTGAGATGAAAGAGAAAGAAGATTTCTGGAGTGAGCTGGATGAAGTGATGGAGAGTGTACCCAAGGAGAAGAGAGTGGTGACTGGAGGAGACCTCAACAGACATGTTGGGGGACAGAACAGAGGTGATGGGCAGGTATGGTGTCAGAGAGGAATGTGATGGGACAGATGGTGGATTTTACATACAGGATCAAGCCGCAGCCACTCTGTTGACTCAAGAGTAAGAATAGTGGAGTGAACACAGCCAGATAGTGTCTGTAGCCATGAACATGTCCAACATGGGCAGCTTAACGATGGACATGTGTCCCTCAAAAGACATCAATAAACCCTGACAGGTAGCAGAATTGGCTGAGGTAATGCAGTGAGTCTTACGTCATACACGGAGTCCTTCCCAGGTGAAGAATGAGTGGCTGATTCAGTGGGTGAGTGGGAGGGCTGCACCACATCTGGCAGGTTAGTGTATCCATTGTGGCTCTTCTTCTCTGGCGTCTGACGGACAGCAGACAAAATATAAATCACTCCAAATATCACCGGCCCTTAGAGTGTACCCACTGCTGCAATCCATCACTGTTCTCTTGAAATAAGCCTATTCCTGCATTGTTAAGTAAAACGGAGGTTTTCAAACTGGTTCTCGGCCATCACTGCTGGTCTGAGGGACATACATTCACCTGCTATGTCCGTGTGTGTTCAGCCTACAAGACTTGGAGCAAGTGAATGGGAGACATCTGGCAGAATAGAACATTAGCAGGGCTGTAATGGAAACTGATTGTATAACCGTTTGAAAACCAGTCACATAAAAGATGAATACGTCATTAAGTAAGTTCAAAGGGAATTTTAACACATCCAACCTGTAAGAAAAAGATGAAACTGCCAGCACAGTGGAACCAGGGTGGAGCTGATATGCTATGAATCAGATATTACTGATACCATTCTCTGTACTGTTTTCCATCTTGCTACAATACTTAGAGACACTGTGATTGTTCTGGATATGACTGGTTTAATTCTGTTATCTAGAGCACAAACATGTGTTTGACAAATACAACACGTGTTCCTGCTTCCTAATCAGTCAAATCTCTGTGGTGGGTGACGAAGACATGTGACATGCTGCTTTGGCTTCAATATGATGCTTTTGTTGCAAGCGTGGGCTGTTTACGTGTCTGTACAAGTGGCACGCTGCACAACTTTTGGAATTGTTAACAATCTGTCCTCTAAGTCTTCAACCATCAGGCAGATAGTCTGATCACAGTCTGCTGTAGGGGCTCCAGGCACTTGAGACCCTCATCTCAGTTGTTGTTGCTCTTCTAAATGTCCGTGTCAACTAAATCATTAATTCTTGATGTTTTAATCACTTCTCTCAGCCTGGACTTTCTCTTCCTTACTGAAACCTGGACAGTGCTCCCTCTAGTGGAGCTCTGCCCGCCCAGCTACAGGTTTCTGAACACACCCAGGTCAACAGGTCGTGGTGGAGGTTAGCAGATACCTTGAAGAGCCATTACAATTATGTGTAATTATGTGTTTGCGACCCCGTCTGAGGACCTCTTGTGTAGCCATGGCCCTATCGTTTACAGTAGGGAGCAGTTGTTAGTGCTCCATAAGGCAGCGGTACTGCCCGAGGAGAGACCCGATGTCCCTGTGAGCTAAAAGAGAGGAGGAGATGGGGGTGTTGTGCCGGGGTTATGCCAGGAGAACATATAGACCCGTCCTCCTGTCCATCATCATGGGGAATGTGAGATCTCTTCCTAATAGGATGGATGAGCTGACAGCTCTGTGGACACAACATCCACAGGCCCTTGTTCTTACTTAATCTTCTTATCTCTGTTGATAAACAAGGGCTCTGTTCAGTTCTATCAATCAGCTTGTGAATCCCTCTCCTCCTGCCATTTCTGCCTCTTCTGCTAATGACTGGGAAAATTCTTTGTTTTTCTTGTACACAAAATCAATGGTCTGAGGTCCAATTTTAGCCCTACTGTCCCCCACCGCCCCTTTCAGTCATCTGATTTTGATATTTGAATTAGCTCCTGTTTCTCTCGAGGTCTTTGTTAAATATTTTTAACTAATTTCAAAATTGCCTGTGTTAAATTAAAATTAAATGGTTCTCTTATCAGTCCCACAAGGGGAAATGTGGATTTCTCTGTATCTTAACCCACCCTGTTGTGTAGGAGCAGTGAGCTGCCAACAGGTGGTGCTCAGGGAGCAGTTAGGGGTTCAGTGTCTTGCTCAAGGACACCTCAACATGCTTTCTGCAGGACTGGGGATCGAACCTGTGACCTTCTGATTGCCAGAGGACCACTCTACCCACTGAGCTGTGCTGCCCCTGTGTATACACACTTATCATTATATATTTTACTTTATTTTATCTTTATCTCATGTTTCTGTAATGGGGTATCCCAGCCTATGAATTTCAGATGATTGTACTGTACAACCGGAGTGAACATAAACATCTTGAATCCACTGCAGGAGCCACTAAAGATGTTGCAAAGGCCTCCGCCCAATGGCAGCCTCTGGTGGCAGGTTGGTCTTAACATGTGCATCACAATGAATCTCTTCTGCATCTCACAACCAATCTGGATCACAGTGATTCTTCTGTGAATGTAATAATGATCCTGCCCCCAAATATGAGTACATCATGTTTTACCTGTTATGTACATGTTTTCCACTTGCGTTTGCCTTTCTGTCACTAATGGTTGCTTAAGAAGCCTTATACAAACTTAAAGATGAATAATGCAGTTTAGTAAGGGTGACAGGACACACTGACCATTCAGCTCAGTGGTAGATACACTTTCTGTCCCATCTGTCACCTCACCACACAGCTTTCCCTCCAAACCGAGCAAAATAATGTGCCAACTTCAGGTTAGTGGATGAAATGCTAAAAGAAAGCCAACAATGTTTTCAGCAGTGAGTCACTCTGGCTTCATTTTGACCAAGTGCTCGCTTCTGTTCAGAAACTGGTTCAGAGACTAGCAGCAGGCCATCGGTGTTTATGAGCTAAATGTATTAATAACTGTATGTGGCTATTTCCTATTAAAGCAACATAGTGTCCACAATGGGAGATTCTGCATGACAGGGCACACGGAGTCTCTGACTGGGATATAGACATGCATGCTTGCATATGTTAGCAGGATAATCCCGTGTCTAAAGAGCACCACTGTGTTCCTTTACAAGCATCTTCTCATGTGGAAATCACTGGAGAGGACTTTTTTGGCGATGGCGGTTTAATCTAGTTATTTAGTTTTGTGCATGTGTTTTACGTTGCCCTGTTCATCACAAGGACTCACCCTCTGCACCAGCATGGTCTGATCCCCATAACCTCCAACTTGTTCCCCCTCTCCCCCCTCCCCCTCCTCTTCATGGACCACCATGGTGTTGACTGAGTCGGTGTCTGCATCCCTGTGACTGGAATACAAACGGGGGAAAGAAAGGCTGTCTCGGTGAGAGGGATGAGAGTTGATAGACGGGGGTGCTCTAAAGTGGACATGCACAGTACGTACCAGCAATACGAGCACATAGATAATTGTTACAGAAACACCATTTCAGGAGAGATTTGAAAAACAAGTCAATTCTCTCCTTCCTGTTTGTTGGTGTTTCTGGCTGCTACTCACCGATCTGTGGGGCTCTCCTCCTCCTCTGCTCCCTCACCACTCTCACTCTCCTCACTACTCTCACTACTGTCTGAGGAGGAGGAATAATCATTGGCCTTGACTGGAGGTCTTGGCTGCTCCTCTGTACGCTCCTTGGCATACAGGCCATGGTCCTGAACACACACACACACACACACACACACACATTAGGCTCACTCAGACTGCAATTAACAAAACGGCGTCCCCACTGAACAGAATGAAAATATAGTAAAAGAAGTAGTGAATTTGAAACTCCAAAGCCATTTTGTACTGTATTTACAATAAAAACAAGCCAAAGATGAATGAGGGCTAGAGGAAGCAGAACAGTTCTAGACTCATAAACCGGGACTAGGAGCCTCTAAACTCAACACTGCTTTCAGAGACACAACACATTGGAGTCAAACTAACTTGAATCAGCTCATCTGAACCCAGTTAAAGAAGACGTCCTGCTGTTCTTTAACTCCACGTTCAGCTGAGCTGATCCAAGTCAGTTGGACTTTTTGACCACCTGGATTACTGAGCAAAAAGGATGTTTGAAACATTCTGGCGTGTTATGCAGTCTTTCAGAAGAAGACCTCGTATCATAGTTTCATGGAGGATGAGATGTCACATGTAAAACCCACACAAGACACAATGATTCTCCTGACATGTGGTTAAACAATACACAAGGTGCACACTTGAAGGAGGCGAGGCTTTGTGAAGCTAGAGATACTAACCTCTCCTATAGCTCTCTTGTAACTCTGGATCAGAGGGAGCGTGAGCGTGTGGTTATGATAGGAGCAGAAAGTAGGAATGGAGTAGTGACGAGAGGCAAGAGGAACATGACAAGGAGAATGCATAGCAGCAGTTAGTGCATTTGTCAAATAACAGAGTACGGCAAACGTTCCAGTTGAGAATGTTTCTACTCAGTGAAGCAACGGTTACTGTGCATATTAGGTTGAGAGTAAGAGCTGAGGCTGGGTAAGGCTCAGTGTGGTCGAGACCAAGACATGAGCCTAAAAGCTTGTTTTAAAGGGGACTGAAAGGCAGCATGAATAAATACATACATGTAAAATCAAGCAACTAAATACAGGAATTTAAAAAATACCACTCACAGCCGGGCGACTTGGTCGGGAAGAAGTACGTGTTTCCCCTGGTTTGTGCCGCCCATCATGGGAAAGGATAGGTGAGGAATTCATTTTGGAGGTACCTGGAAATGACACGTTCAGTTATGAAATGTGACTTACCAGGTAGATACCCTGCAGAGGAGGCTTTCAGGACAGGAAGACTTACTGAGGATGCGGTGCCTCTCTAAGGAGCCTGTCTGAGGCAGACTAGACATCATGCTCATACCATCGCCTCTCTCCCAGCGGTCATTGCGGCTGAGATCTGGGTTGCTGACATGGTTAAGAACAGAGATCAGTTATCTTGTCTCAGTGCCGGAGCATTAGTTTGAAGATTTACCTTATCAAATTACTTCTGCGTCAGCAGTACCTGGCTCTCACGGGATGCCGAATACCAGAGGTGAGGTTGGTGTTAAGAGCAGTGGCGATGGATGCTGTCCTCTGGGGAATCTATTAGCAAAAGTATCATGGCTTCATCCATACACTGATTCTCTTGACAACTCTAGAACAACATGTACATTTCTTTCATTTAAGGCTATAGTAAACAAGGAGGTTTCACCTTGGGTGGTAGCTCCACATCTGGGAGGCGGATCCAAGGCCCACAGTCCTCCCTCATTGGGTGGGCTTGTGGTGCTGGGTTTTCAGAGGTGGGGTCAGAGTTCTGGCGGACCAGCTCCCGGGAGTGGATAGGGCGAGGTGTGGGGGCAAGGGAGGGGTCCTGGGTGGGGAAGGCGGACATGGTCTTAGTGGGCTGGTCACACAGGGACTGGGATCGAGGAACGGGGGCAGCATAAGGCTTCAGTGGAACCAAGTGAGCCATCTGGAACTGGGGATGGCAGCAGTGGGAAGCCAGGAAGGATGACGGACAGAGTGGAAGGACAATGCAGCATGGAGAGGAAGGCCAAAGTGGAGGAGAAAGCAGAATGGTGTATAGTTTATATTAGGGGAGAGATGATGAGGAAAAAGAAGGAAAAGGCATATAAATATAGGTAGCAATAGTGCAGATAAGTACAGCTCCAAGCACACAAAGAAAAGAGATGTGAGAATTCTTGTATTTCATTATTTAGAGAGATTACAGTCAAAACCCAGCAACTAATCAACACATGCTAGCAATCCAAACACACCTTGCCCTGTCCTCCTTGAGGTTCAACAGCCCGCTGCATTGGGGGGGTTTGAGCAGCCTGAGCCGCTCCTGATTGGCTGATGGAGTCAGAGCGTGATTGGATGGCAGTGTCAGAGATAGTGGAGCAGATTTTGGGGGAGCCCTGTCTGTTGAGCTTGCTGCGCTCCTCCACCTGAACAGAGGAGGGTGAGAACAGAGAGACTAAATCAAGCCTTCTCTTCTCATAGACTGACACTGGTGTGAGGGATGCTTCAGTGGGGACATTCCTACCTCGCGGGCCCAGGCCGGCTTGTTGTTGGGGTCGAGGTTTTTGTTGTAATGATAGAGCTGGGGCTTCTTGTCTTGCTGCTGCTGCTGCTGCTGCTGCTGCAGAGACACCAGGTAGGCGTGCTCCTGCTGCAGCTGCCTCTGCAGTCGCTCTGACTGCCGTTGCTCCTCGAGCTGTTTGCGCTTGTATTCCTGAGCAATCCAAACACATAAAGTAGTCAAAAGATGGTTCACCTATTGCCGTGGTTTTCACTTATGTGGCCCTGCGGTCTTCATGTATGCAGGTTTTCTTTCAAACCAAGCACGACGCCAGCTGATTTCACAGGCTAACACAAGTTCCACCGGCGAGCAGCACAACTCACTGAAATCAGCTTTCAAACCCGACCCAGCAGTGTTGGGTGAGGAAGGAAACATAAAGACACCTGGCCAGGACGACACACTACCAGATCATGGCCTAACACATACTGTGTGAATATGTGAATATTACCTGCCAACACCAGCAGAATATTCCTTTTAGTCCAAAGTAGATTTGGTAACTCAAGTATTCAGACATGAGATGGTGTACATAATCAGCTCCAGATGAACCAATGAAATAAGACTCATCTGTTTCTGCAGCTTCACGTCTCGATGCTGTCGATCGTTTTGAATGTATGAAAGTCTTTGTGTTCCTTTCTCCCATGGTGCCTTACGGATGATGGAGTCTCCCAAACGTGGCCACACATTCATAATGAATTTGACAACTTCAACTGGAGGAGATAAACACCCTCTCTGGGGAACCATCACCATATCATGGTGAGGACATTGTGGGATTGATGACGATCCCACAATGAAACCTCGATATGAAAGATGAAGATGGATTTATTTTGTTAGGATTAATTCAGGCATTTTCAGCCATTTATAACTCAAAGTCCATTTCTAATTGTTAACCCCCTACGACAGTAAGCACACATTCTTTACAGTCACCTTACTTCCCTGTGGTACAAGGGCTGCAAATAATCTGCATCAAGTCTTTCACCCATAGCAGCCAGCCACCCAGACCGACTCAACCCTTGAGTTGAGGGCATTTTTCTTAATACGGTGTTCTGGTGACATCTGCTTGGTTGCTAGACTCTCCCTATGCAAGAAAAACTGCATCCACTTGGTATCAGGCACCCTCTCTGGGATCCGTTTGACAGCAGAGGTCTACTTATCGGGGTCACAATTAGTCCCCATGTTGTGGGGGTTGACACTGATTTAGATAGAGCATGGGGGAATAAGGCTGGATATCTTTACTGATGCCCTGGGGCCGGTTTGAACCTGCAAAATAAGGCTGGAAAAAGCCCAAGATGTATTCCTGTCATTGATACAGCACCATCTGTCCAAACACCTGTGCAGTATTTCCAATCACCACATTTCTCAGTCCACACCAAGACAACACGTTATAATATCTGCTGTTCTCATGGGATGTTCTCTGTAATACAGAAGATCCTCATTAAAATTAATCTCTGCAGTATCTTACAAAAGCTAAAAATTAAGCAGCTTTGCTAACGTTAGTTGACTGATCCAGCTGTGTGGCCAAGAGTGGGCTTGCCTTTATTCTGTCCACAAGTTGGCATGTGATATCATCACTCATGTCACCGATTCTTTGGCTGACAGTATCATCAGAGAGTGGCATTGACGGAATTTTGGTTGCACCCAACTCCCCCAGTAATTCTCAGCACATATCCACAGGGTTTGGAAAAACGAGCTCCTAGGTGATCCTACAGGGTTTCTTGCTATGAGCTAAATGAGCAGCAATCCTATAGTTAGCTTCTAAAGTGGCTTTTGACTGGGTTGGTAATGTTGTGATGACTTTCTGCTGTGCCTCAAGCCTGTCACTCTCCACAAGAAATATTCTTTTGGCTTCCCAATCTCTTTTGGGTGGTTTGTATTTCAGTGTCTCTGGAGCACCAATTGTTTAAGCGCCTCATTCGACAGAATTTCAAAACACCTCCAGCCTTTCAGCTCAGCATCAGTGCCTGGCATTAGGACTCCAAATGTAATGTATTCAGGGTCATATTTCCTCACTACACACGTTGAAGCTTTACCAGTGCAGGGTTGTCTCCAATATCCCCTTTTCAAGTCAGAAACTGATCCATGCTGAATGTGGGAACGTTAGGTAGCTAACAGAGGCAAAACACATTTGTCTTTACCTGATGATGATTATGATTAATGTGACTATATTTAACTGTAACCGATCATTGAAATCATGATATTTAATTTGATATTTAGAATTCCTGAGCACATTTAGATATGAAAATAACTAGCTTTGTACATTACCATTGTTTCTATTTTAATCTAACCATTTAGCTACTGCTTCTATGGCCCACTAAATGCTTCTCTGATATCCACAAGAGGGCGCTATGTAGCCCACTGGTTAAAAAGGCCTGGATTGATATTGCAATAACAATATGGAGGCTACATCCCAACTTGGCACCATAAAGAGTACACATTCTGACTATTTGTCATTTTTCATCAAAGTAAAACTTGTCTCCCGTGAAACAAACAAAAATCTAGCTCCACTCAGAGTGAAGCCATTACCAAAAAATGAAGGTATAACACAAAGTTTCTTGATGCATTCTCAATAATCCAGGTATGGAGATCACAAAAAAGAGGAGTGTAACACAAAGTTATACTCCAGTGTGTTGAGCTTCGATAAGAATCTATTAAACACTGGTACTACGTAATAAGATCTATCAAAATAGTTGATGTCAACAGTGCTAATTTCAGTGGAGACACATGGGCCAATAATAAAAATGTGATAAACAGGGGGAAGAGGTAGAAAGCTACTGAAGCCTGGAAGAAGGAATCAGAAGAGGAGGAATTACCATGAGCAGTGCCTGCTCCTGAAGCAGCTGCTGCTGAAGGATCTCTAGCTGCCGCTGCTCTTCTTCTAGCTTGTGCCTGATGAACTCCTGAGGAGACGTGGAGGAACATAGATGTAACATATGGGCAGAAATACACATGATGTCATCCCAGTGTAGAATATGAGTAGGCCACAGTTTCAATATGATCCTTTCACCATAATGAAGTGTTGTCAGTATATAGTACTCATAAGTTGTCACAACTAAATGTTGGGGTTCTACTAAAATTATACAGCACTTTGAGAACTGAAACTAACAGTGATTGATAATTTACACACACTATTAATATCAAGAGTGAAGAAAAGTCATCAGATTACCATGAAGATTATGTGATTAATATCTTTAACACTAACAACATCAATAAGTTACTAACTAATAACTCTGATTTCACTGGAGGTGATCAGGAGGTGGAAGGAACACTTTGAGGACCTCCTGAACCCAACTAGCCCACCCTCTAGGATAGAGACAGAGCTGGAGGATGATGGAGGATCAACATCAGTCTCCTGGAGGAGGTCACTGGAGAGGTCAAACAACTCCACAGTGGTAAAGCCCCAGGGATTGAGGAGATCCATCCAGAGATGCTGAAGGCTTTGGTGTTGAGGGACTGTCAGGTGCTGGTTGGTGTATTTTAGTTGATGTTGTGTAAGAGTCTTAAGATGGCACCAGGATTGTTATCTAGCTTCTAGTGTTGCTCCAGTATCCTTTGTATCTTGACCCTATGCTCTTGTACATCCCCCTGGATAAGAGTGTCTGCTAAATGACTGTTATGTCATGTTATGTCCTGGATGACACGTCTCTTCAACATCAGGTGGAATTCTGGGACAGTGCCTAAAGAGTGGCAGACAGGGGTGGTGGTCCCAGTGTTCAGACAGGGGTGGTGGTCCCAGTGTTCAGACAGGGGTGGTGGTCCCAGTGTTCAGACAGGGGTGGTGGTCCCAGTGTTCAGACAGGGGTGGTGGTCCCAGTGTTCAGACAGGGGGACCAGAGGGTGTGTACTAAGCCAGGGTCTTATGACCAGGAGACAAGTCCCCCAGCTTATGACTGCATATAAACATTTAACTGCCTCCTGTTTAAGTTGAGTTTTTTTTCGAGGGGGTGCAAGTTTCTTTTTCTTATTGTGTTTTTCTTTTATTGCACATGATGGCACATGTCATATCTGTAAATGTGAATGATGAGTGTAATTATGTACAATTTTGTTTGAACTGAATTTTTAAAACAAGAAAAAAGAAGACAATAAAGATGTTGGGTTGAAGTGAGTGCTCATTGGGACATGCAAACCAACATTTTAAAGGTATTTATTACCAAGGCCTTTGCACACCAGACACCAAACCAGAACCAAACACACCTCAAACTTCTTCAGTTCCTCCTTGGCCACAGTGTACAGAACTCCAGAGGAATTGGGCAGGGCGGCCATCTTTTCCGAGGCTGACAGCCACTCCTCGAAACGAGAGAAGTCATCCAAGAACTTCTGCCATAGATGCCAAGTTTCTTCGATCCTGGAGAAGGAGAATCACCAGAACACAGGAGGAAAAGTCAGATTCAACAACACAGCATCACAATCAGAGGATGTGAATGTTACAACACAACAGTGCCATTCAGCAGAGTGACGTCCATCTGAGAGTCAGTGTGACACAAGCCAGGGTCTAGTCAGGAGTGAACCACGTCAGTAAGTTCCCCAAAGGTCAGCTTGGGTTTGACAGGATGTAGGTGCCATCAGGCAGTGTGCAGAGCCAATGTACATAACGAATAGAAGGAGAGTCTCTCAAGTCCATCAGGTTGAGTTCAAGTGCAGAGGTGTTCAGGAAAGATCAGAGTGGTTTTGAGCCTTTTCTTAAAGACTGAGAGGGACTCAGCAGATAGAATGGAGAGAAGAGTCTAGCTGGTGACTCAGGGCCATATTGAGGTGGTGGTACCAGGCGACCCATTAGCAGATCACAGTGAGTGGGAGGGAGTCGAGACCTGAATGAGGGACTTCAGGTAGTCTGGAGCTGCTTTAGTTACTGTCTTGTAAGCAAGG
>OMLC01096949.1:0-16374 GCA_900302585.1 Regalecus glesne | reverse complement strand
GCTGCTGAGCTCAGCGGTACTGTAGACTATCTATCTATCTATCTATCTATCTATCTATCTATCTATCTATCTATCTATCTATCTATCTGTCTATCTGTCTATCTGTCTATCTGTCTGTCTGTCTGTCTGTCTGTCTGTCTGTCTGTCTGTCTGTCTGTCTTGTCTTGTCTTGTCTTGTCTTGTCTGTCTGTCTGTCTGTCTATCATTCTATCTATCTATAAAACTAACCTTCGACATGATTTCTACAAGGGCCGGGAGTCGAACCACCAATCTTCTGATTGCTAGACGACGATGGGTGGCTTAATTTGTGTTGTTTATAACGTTGCTGTAATTTACTTTATTTAAAATTGTTAAATTTAACAGTATTGTCATGTTTTAATCTGTTTATTTTTTTAACAAATCAACATGAATCCAATTCAATCAATTAAATTAGTGATCTACTTTGATTTCAAGACTATTTAACATTGCAGACAGGAAGAGGAACGAGGGCATACAATTATTTTTGTCGTTCAGTCTGCCACTCTTGTCCTTCCCAAAATGTACCATATAGCAAATTATTAGTATCATTTTCTTTTTCCAGATTATCCAGATGTGCGGCATCCCAAAAATGTCTCAGAAAACGAAGCAATGTCACGAATACTGAATACCAATATCTGGGATTATCACACAAAACAGACACCTCATATAAACCGAAATTACCAGTGGGGTGCAAGTGTGGCAAATTGTGCAAATCAAATCTATCAGATGATTGCGCATCAATTGATGAATTGAGAAATTGACCTTTTGTTAGAGGGGTGTATTGAGATAAATCTAAACCATCTTTACGATCTTTCTAGTGTGATAACACTAATATTCAGGGAACACAGTCCAGGTTAATACAAGATCTCGGTGAGACTCCGGTAGGTAAACCGAATGCACCTGCTGAGCGGATCCACCTATCACGGAGGAGCCTGGCTGTGCGAGTTCACTTCAGTGTGTCTGCTGCCAGCGGAACAGACAGCGACAGAGAAAGGAGAAACATGGCGGCTCGATGCTGCGTTCATTGAGGCGGTGTTTGGAACCGATAAGAAAGACACAGTGAGGGCGTACGCTGGGGGGAAAAGATGGTGAACACTAGGAAGAGCTCACGGCCCGTGCCGAGTAGTCCCTTCATCTCTTCCAGGACCAGGTCGTCGGCGAGAAATGACCCGAACTCTGAGGAACATGTAAGAGCCGGGCTCTTTTCTTTGCCGGTGTCGTACGAGTTGGCTGGTTATGTTAAGCGGCTAGGTAGCTAGCCGTGGCCTCTGGATGTTCAACAGTGTTTTATGGACAATAAAAACAGTCGAATAAGCTTGACACCCATTGGGGCAAGTGGAGATACCATTAGAGATGTGAAAACATTAAGTCACCATTCTGCCATTTGCGTCCATTCTATTATGTAGCACTCGTATTATAGACTAGCTTGGATGAAGTCGAGGCTAGCTCCAAGTTGACTTCCCTTTGTGTTTGGTAATTCTCCCGGCTGGTTCTGTTGTACTATTGTCTCTAAAAAAAACAACACCCTGAGGCCGGTTCACTGGCTACGTTGGTGCCGGGCCTGTAGTGTTATCTGTCATAGTAACCGTTAAATAAATGAACATATTTGTTGTGATGTGAAGATATTTTCTTAGTGTTAGTTAAGCTAGCCTTAGTAGGTTGTTGCTAACTCGTCGGCTAGCTTGCTGTGGGGGAAGGGAGTCCCAGGTTCACAACAGTTGGCTCGCTCACCTTCTTTATTTAGCAAGCTTGAACCAAGTGAACTTTCCTGTTAATACTTTTACCACTTTACACGTATGTGCTTGAGTTATTTATCATTAAACGGAGAAAACGGGGAGAACATTGTCTCGTCTCTAGCTGCAATAAGCACAACTTCATTTGCTCTTAATGTTAGTCTGTGCCATTGACCTACAATCTGTCAGTCTTTGTCTCTCGTGTCTGAAAATGTAAACATTGGGATGAATACAAAGCCGGAAGAGGTATTCGTTGTTATTTGCCTTGATTTATTCTACGCACTACACTAATATTACTTTATCTTGTGATTTATTCCGAGTGATGTCAAATTCTTTAGCTTAAAGTGATTGGTGGCCGAGGTTTACGCTTCAAACTGTTGATTTGCTCTCAAGCCCGCTAGTAGTTTTGGGTCCATGATGACTTATGTCCTGTCCAGTAGATGGCAAGCGAGGCTGGCTGGGGACACGTAAATAAGAGATACGATTATGCTTTAGAATAGTCTTTACAAAATACATTTTACAGCAAACTTGTGTTTGTTTTTCTTCAAGATTTCACATTTACCTCGTTTACCTCCATCCTTTCTATCATGTATGCTTCTTTTTAGTTGCTCTAGTGACGTTCAGTATATGAAGTGATAGTGGAGGGATTTGATGGAAGAATAGTTTCAATGACCAAAGTCTACCTGATAAGCCCCTCTACCTGTGTGTTTATCCATGGGTGATACAACTGGGATTTTCTGTGTTTGTGTGTGGCAAGCCAGCTAGTCAGACAAACCTGTTTGCATGCATTGCAGACAGTTGCCTATGGCAACACTAAGGATATGCCTTCATATCAGTGGAGAAGTTAAGCTGTGAAGGGCATCAGCAACAAGGACATATGTCTGCTGGGTGCTGTTCAGTCATATGATTAAAAATCACAGAATGAATCAAGTTGTTTGGTTCTTATATCTTATCCTCCATTTGCTGTGTTCAGGCTTCCTCACCTTGAGGTTTTTCTTTTCTTCTCTGTCCGGTAAAACCTTTTGTATCACTATGGCTATCATTCTACCTAAAATGAACGACTGCCTTTTACTTAAGTTTTAGTTGAATTACCAGAAGAGTGTCAGGCTTTCTTATCCTAGATGAGTTGAGTGATGAACCGTCTTTATTTTAAAAAATGGTGAGAGGTTGTCAGTTTGCCGTTTTGACTTGTTTTTCATTCCTTGCAAGCTTTGTCTGCTTCACAAACTCCACTTATATTGCTGCCCCCCCTCCCCAGTTCACCTAAGGCTATGGTCACATATGTGCAAAAGCAAGCAAATGTCCATCAACCGCTGAGGTGAAATCCATATTTTGTCTTGCTGAATGTGGGCAGTGCAGGATGTGACACACATAAATCAGTTTGCTGGTTTGTAGACTGTTTGAGTGGTGGTTGGTGTTGGTCACAGATGAACAGTTATTGGTTGCACAATAAGAAAAAAGTGCACTCAAGTCCATAGAAAGATAAATACATGTTTTCACTTAATTGTTTCACTTGTACGTTATCATAGTTTCATGTTCAAATATGGAGGAAGAACATTGGTGTAAGTTATTCATATACTATGAAATTGAAATGGTGGTATTAATGAATTTTCTATTCATTAAACTTCAGTGCCTGTTTCCCAACTTGCTGCCTGGAAGGCAGCATCTCTCTTGTTGGCCAGTTTATAGCTTTCATGGGCAATGTCGTACAGTGCTGGGTGGTTAGACACAGCATCAATCAAAGTCTCCTCCATTCTAGTCCACAAGGAAAAACACAGTAAAGTAGGGTCAACCACACACACTTTACTATTGGTTTAGGCTGCATATTCATTGGTTCACCAAAGTTGCAAAGTGAAGCTGCAGATTTCTTATGCCGATAGAAGCAAATGTTTTATACAGCTCTTAACTCATAAAGCAAGGAAGTAAACGGGAGGCGACTATTCATTAACGTTAATGTTGTGCATGTGTGACTGCACCCTTTGGTGTCTTCCTATTTCCCAGAAGGACCCTGGCAGTGATCTAAGCAGTCCCAGCAGCCCCCGATTGTCTCCCCCTTCCAAAAGGTCTCGTAGACGGATCAGCTCCAGTGATACCTCCCCCTCCCCACAGGCTAAGGGTCAGAGGGTCAGCTGGGACATTCCCACCTACCGCACCAGGTCTGCTCATGGTTTTTGCATCATTTATGAATAGTTTGGTCAGTCTAAATCTGTGTGAAATAACACAATGGTGGACAATGTTGTATGTAAATACAATTGTGACAGACTGGAAATTATTATTGCAATGTCTTTTGTAGGTAGAATTATGCAAAAGTTGTCAGAGACCCATTTTCTCTTCAGCAAGTCCTCATTGTACTCATGCAGTAGTCAGTGGAGCAGTCGGATCAGAAATGCAGCTCTCAACCAATTTATCGTTATGTTAATTACAATTTGCTTGTGCATATTAAACCTGATTTCTTTGCCCCTTGTTTCTTTTAGGCTATCCTCTCGCACAATGCAAAATGGGCATGGTAATGAAATTTTTAATCAAAATACATAGTTATAATGGATATTTCTAAAATATGTAAGCTGTGGTATTGTGGAAAGATATTGCCATTGATTATTGAATGCAACTAAAGCAATGAGCTGTTTCTCATTAATGCTTCAGCTCATAAGAGTCACCGGGAGGAGGAGACTGGAGGGGGGGATCACTCCCACATGAATGGCCATGTAGAGCTGAAGAGGAGTTGCCGGGTAAAAAAGAGCCAATTTGAACACCTCAACCAGAGCCTACTGTTTGACCAGCTGGTCAACAGGTAGCTAGCTATATAACACACTGGTTGATTTTACACCGGATTTTTTTTTGTTGTAAAAAATAAAAAAAATCAATTACCAAATGTGACCTCACACAAAAGACAGATGTGTGGACCAATCGGTTACAGCCAAGCACAAATGATTTTGCCTTTCTTGACTGTAAAACTATTTGAAAATTAGTTCAGAGGTGTACTTGGTTAAATTTGCTATACCTATATATGTAAACATGTCCAGAAGTGGATTGCAGAAAAAAGCAACATAGTAGCCCTTCTTGCAGTTATTTTAAAACGTTCAAATATGAAGTCATTTGGTTTTCTAACTTGGTCTGAGGTTCTTAGAAGGCAACTATACTGACAAGTACTCATTCTCTTCGATATAAATGCACTCTCCCATTTTCATAAATTAGGGTTACACCTCTGAAAGTGCTCTCCACTCATCACATTTCATGATATGACCCTGTGTTGTTGTTTTTTCTTCTTTGTGTGTAGTACTGCAGAGGCGGTCTTGCAGGAAATGGACAATATTAGTAGCATTAGGCAGAACCGTGAGGTGGAGCGACTCCGTATGTGGACGGGAGACACCGAGGAGGTGATTGTGATATATTACCATAGAGTTTGCAGAGCACTGATGTCTGTTCAAGAATAAGAAATGCTGGGGGCCGCCGGTGGTGTAGGGGGTTAAGGTAATGTTAAGAGCATCTCTACATCTTGCAGTTGGATGTTCGAATCCCGGCTGCACCATTTCCAACCACGGCCTGAGGGGCATGATTGGGGCATAATTGGCTAAGCCTTACATGGGTATAGGGGTTAGGTTGGACTGTCCGCATCTGGGTCATCCGGGCCCTCGTGGTTAAGTTCTCCTCCGATGGCCAAGCACTGTGCTTTCCCCGCGAGACCATGTAAAATAGCGAGAGCTAGTCATCATGTGACTTGGAGGAGACACATGCTACGGCTTCCTCTTTCCTGTCGACCCTCTAGAGAGGTATCGAAAGTGATGGATCCAGCAATAGGCAACTTGGGGAATTTGGGTGGGAAAATAAAGAATAAGAAATGATAGTCTAGGGGACTAGGGCTTCGTCACAGAATGATCGGTGAGCTGGCGTGAGCACAAATGCCAGTCTAAAAGTACTGTTCTTTCAGGAAAACATGGACATGTATTCTCGGGTGAAGCGCAGGAAGTCCTTACGGAGGAACACTTTCAGCATGCCTACACACCACAAAGTCATGAGCAAAACGGAGCCAGAGGAGGGGACAGAAGGTCAGTGGGCTCCTTATGTGCTGCTACTTATGAGTTGTTGGAAGGAGATGGACTTGATTTCGTAAACAGTTTGTGATAACTAAGAAATGTGGGTTAGTCAGTTTAATGCTGCATTATTTACGAGTTACACTATCCCTCTACTTTTATTTTTAAACTGAACTTGCTGGGTTGTACAGAATCTCATGGAGAAGAAGAAGAAGAAGAAGATGCGGAGGATGATGAAGAAGATGATGAAGGAGATGAAGTGGAAGAGGCAGGGGAAGAAAACGACAGACCATACAATCTAAGGCAGCGCAAGACTGTACAGAGATATGAGGCGCCACCTATTGGTATTGGTATTTTATGATTTTTATTTTTCCTCCCCTGAATTAGCTTTGAAACCACTGTTTGAACATTTTTTAAATTTGTTTGCTAGAGCCAGTGAATTAATGATACCTCCTTCAGCTGATTCATACCCAGGACTTGGTAGAGAAGTTTTATGTGTTATTTTTTCCCTTCCGTCTTTGCTTTCTCAGAGCCGGTAAACAGAAAGCCAAGCAACCCTTCGCTCTTTGACACCCACAGATCCCCAGCAAGAAGAAGCCATATTAGGTTTGTAGAGTGACTTGTGTGTAACACTGTCAAACCTGCCCTCAAATTACATTTTTAAACACTTAAGCAAAAGCACTGGAACATGTCATACTACGCTGAAACACGAATTTTTAAAACCTCCCAATGACTAATTATTGATTTGGAGCCTGGCCCTTTCTAAAAAGTGTTATTAGTCCTTTTGGTTTTTATTAATGTTCATAGGATATGACAGTTGAGATAATTTGTACAGAGCATTTTATTTTATTTTATACTTCTTCATTCCAGAGTGAAGAAACATGCCATCCACAGCAGTGACACCACCTCGTCTTCTGATGAGGAGCGGTTTGAACGGAGGAAAAGCAAGAGTATGACCCGGGCCAGAAACAGGTGTTCTTTGCCTGTGCAGACTCTAATAGCAGGGAACTAAGACCACAAAGATGCCTTGAAAGAAACTGTTATAGGGCATAGCCATATAAAATATTATACAGTGATTCAAATGATTTATTTTACTCTGAGATAGTACAAGCCTGTCTCATGCAATCATCAGCCAAGAGAGCCAAACAATCTCTGGCTCTTTTTGCAGCTGATGATTGTAGGAAACAGGCTTATATTACTTAACGTTTTTTAAAGAAACAGTTTGAATTACAGGGTTATTTCATTCCTGATTTATTGAGCACTCTCCCCATCGATGGTGGTTTCTTTGAAGAAGATTTATATATTAGATATTATATCCGGTGCAATGCCATTTAATTCACAGGTGCTTGCCCATGAACCTGTGTGCCGAGGACCTTGCCAGTGGTGTGATACGTGACAGGGTAAAGGTGGGCGCCAGCCTGGCGGATGTCGACCCCATGAACCTTGATAGCTCAGTGAGTACAGACAAATGGTAATACCTCTGAGTTGTTGGGAATTCCATTCCACATGGCTACAATGGTGTATAATATATCATAAGAAAGCATTTAGACTAATTACGTGTTTCCTTCATGTTTATTTATTTGTAGTGGTCCTCCATGGCCTGAAAACTGCCCTAACATCTTGACAAATGTTAATAAGATTATAAATTAAAGATCTGGCCTTTTATAAAGTATAGTCTCACAAAAAACAACTACAGTATTTCATGTACCATGATACAAAGCTCATATGAGAGCCATCTGAAAATGCAGCATCTGCTAGAACTTGTTCAGTAATTAGCTTAGGACCATCCCTGCTTTGCAGAGGCAAAATTAGTTCCACACTCCTGGAAAAGCATGAGAACAAAGTTCATTGATAAACTTGGAAAGGCATCGTCTCCATCTGGGGCTGTCTTTAATGTGAGTGCATCCTTTTTCAGGTGAGGTTTGACAGTGTTGGGGGCCTTGGTAAACACATCCAGTCTCTAAAGGAAATGGTGGTGTTTCCTCTGCTTTATCCAGAAATATTTGAGAAGTTCAAGATTCAACCTCCAAGGTGAGAGAGAGTATGAATGTGAGTTGTTGATCTTCAGAAAAAATATCAATGGTAATGGAGATCAGGTGATGACCACTCTGTCTGGATTTTATCCTACCTTTTAGAGGATGCTTATTCTACGGCCCACCAGGAACAGGAAAGACCCTTGTAGCAAGAGCACTCGCCAATGAGTGTAGCCAGGGAGACAGGAAGGTCTCGTTCTTCATGAGGAAAGGAGCGGACTGCCTCAGCAAGTGGGTTGGGGAATCAGAACGGCAGTTACGCCTGCTCTTTGACCAGGTGATCCAATAGGGCATTTCCTTTGTCGGGTCAGAATTTTGGAAATGTGATAATTACCAGGGTCGAAGACACATTTTAGAAATGTTTGCTTACCAGCATTGCAGTTATTTGATATGATGTAGATAACCTCCATGTGGCAAAGCTTTTTCAGCTTTTGAGTTTTGTCCGAGGTCCATTGAATTAATGAGCCCATTGAATTAATGAATTTGGCCAAAGTCTTTGATCAGGATGTGCATGTTTTTAAAAATGAAGGCAGTTGGAAAACTATGAATTTGGGGTTTATGATTTTTATCAGGCATACCTGATGAGGCCATCCATCATCTTCTTTGATGAGATTGATGGTCTAGCTCCAGTTCGTTCCAGCAGGCAGGACCAGATACACAGGTAAGGTTAATCTAAAGGTAACCCTCTTATCCAAAGTTCTCTAACTGGTTGATATCCAGAGAAAGGAAGTTGTGCACCATCTGAGCTAGGCCATTCAGCTTTCCAAAAAGTCATGACGAGATTGCTGCAAAAATGGCAATTTACTGAGTATCAACGGGGGAAAGTACTCAAAGATAAGATGGCAAATATTTCATTTCACAGGACTTTCTTTTGTGCTGTGGTAGTAATAAGGGTAAGCAAATGTTCACAGAAACGTTTATTACCTTTTTTTCTCACTTGTAAGTATGTTTTCACTATCACTCAGTAACAGAAGACTTTTTGCATTGATCCCAACATGAGTGGATTTTTTTAGGCTGTTTGACTTAGATGGTGTGGGGGTTGCTTCTCTCTAAATAGTTTTGTTGTTGTTCAATCAATGCAGCCGAGAAGGGGTTTTGACTTTTGATCTGCTCAGGGTACAGCTCAAGATGCATTATCTGTTGGTGAACATACCAGTGTTTCCCACTGAGAGGCACAGTCAGGTAGTATAAATCAAATGTAATCATTCAATGTCAGTGGGTTTAACAGTCTAGATACTATGTCTTGATGCATGCCCAATAATCCAGGTATGGAAATCACAAAAAGAGGTGAATCAGTTCAACTGGATCAGAAGTTTATTAAGAAACGTTTCGTCACTCACCAGGTGACTTCTTCAGTCTGAGCTGAAAACAAACATTCCCCTCCTTATAAATAGTACCTGTTGTGTGGCATCAAGGTACTATTTATAAGGAGGGGAATGTTGTGTGGCATCAAGGTACTATTTATAAGGAGGGGAATGTTTGTTTTAAGCTCAGACTGAAGAAGTCACCCGGTGAGTGACGAAACGTTTCTTAATAAACTTCTGATCCAGTTGAACTGATTCACCTCTTTTTGTAAGTCTAGATACTAGTTTCTTAAACCTTTTCAAGTCTTTTATTGCCAAGGTGGAGGTGTTGGATCATTACTTTGCATGCATGCTTGTTGAAATTTAAAGATTTATCCAATTTACAACCAACTAGCATGGTGGGTAGTTTTGTTCAAAAGGAATGTAACATTTTTCAGTTGGTAATGGGAGTCATAAGGGCTTTAATGGAAAACAGATACAAAGAAATGATTACAGTTCAGATGAGTTGCAGGTGAGGAGAAAATCCCACTGCAAAAACGCTACATATACCAGAACTTTGTTTATCCCAACCCTTTGAAATGAATGTATTTTGGAATAAACTATTTGGAGCTGTGTAGTGTGGTATTGAAATTCTGTAACTAAGCTTATTTAGAATATAGTGTGCATGTACTTAGAAAGGGGCGGCATGGCTCAGTGGGTAGAGTGGTCGCCTGGCGATCGGAAGGTTGCAGGTTCGATCCCTGGTCCTGCAGAGAAGCGTGTCGAGGTGTCCTTGAGCAAGACACTGTTCCCCTAACTGCTCTGCCCTGTGATAGACTGGCGGCCTATACAGGGTGTACCCCGCCTCTCGCCCAATGAGAACGGAGATAGGCTCCAGTTCCCCCACGACCCGATTTCGTATAAGCGGTTGACAATGGATGGATGGATATGTACTTAGAAAGGTTCTACATTTTATAGACTGGGAAGGTGTAAGACAAACAATACATTTCATCAGACTGTTTTCCTGCCCATTAGAGATGTCCATTTTAAGTATCATGATTAGCTCCCATGATGGTGGGGTGGACACGAACTTAGATGGAACGGGGACGATTTAGGGCAGGTGCCATTCCCGATGGCCTGTGGTGGGTTTGAACCCACATCTGTCTCGTCAGTTCCCGAAGCATGTGCTCAATTGCTGAGCTACCGTTGGGAAAAACACTGTTCTGCCCATTATGCCTACCTCATCGTTAGATCATTTTTACTGAGTTCCAGATTTTTATTTGCAAGGTCATTCATACTATAAACAGACTTTGATAAATTTGCGGATTTGGTATTGACTTGCCTGACAGGATATGATCCATGAAACAAGTTTATTTTCTCAATGAACTAATTTTCATTCTTTATCTTCTCTCACATCCTTTCCCTACCTTGGTCCAGTTCTATTGTATCCACGCTGCTGGCCTTGATGGATGGCTTGGACAGCCGCGGGGAGATAGTGGTCATTGGTGCTACAAACAGACTTGACTCTATTGACCCAGCACTCAGGAGGCCTGGACGCTTTGACCGGGAGTTTCTGTTCAGCCTTCCTGACAAGAAGGTGAGAAAACAAGAAATAAACAGATTTATCATGTATAAAGATAATTGCTGAATAAGCTGTTGCCATTATACTCTATTCTGCTGTTGCTCTTTTTCTGTGAAGAAGTGTTCTACATGATTTGCACATCACAAGAATTTTAATGTATTTTATACCATAGAAGTCCAACATTGTGGCTCTAAAAAGAAACGGAAGGATATGATATTTAATCCAGGTAGTTCAAAAAAATCTAAATAGTTTGAATCTAGACATAGATTTATGTCCATATGATCCAATTAAAATTATTAAGATTTTTTTTAAAGTGCAGAATAGTTTTAAGATAGTTTATGGTGGCCCACCAAAGTTTATTTCTGTTTTTTCTCCATGTCAGTATGTCACTGAAAGGAAGCCATATGGTTTTGTTTGTGCACACTTATACACACTTAGAAGGACAGAAAGTAATGGAATGCTAAAGGAATTGCCATCTTGCTCTTGTAGGCTCATAGCACCTTTGTGATAAGCAAGGGATTAGTGTAAGCAGCCATTGGCTGTTTGCTTTGCTTGTGAAACTGTCAGTAATCCATCTACTAAAAAATTTAAAAATTTTGTTTTCCAACTTTTGTTAGCTACTGTTATATTGTAGTCAGAGACTTAGCTTGTTTGCTCTGATACCAGTTGTGCCTTCTATGCACAAATTTACATTTAGCCGTGTCAATCAGATCAGTGACTTGTCGAGACCTAATCAACATATACATGGATATTTTTGAAAACAGGGCAGCATACCTCTGGATGTTGGGTGGTCTTAAAGTAATCAGAAGATTGATGATTCAATCCCTAGTTCTGTTAGAAAGTGTGTCAAAGTGTCCTTGAGCAAGACACTGACCCCCTAAGTATGTTAGGTTCAGCATAGAGGTAAGAATTACTGTAGGTAGGCTTAGGGTTTTATGGGCAATCAGAAATTGATTCAGAAGCAGAAAACCTCAACTAATCTGACGGAAATAAATAAATGAATAAATCTTTGAAGGTGTTTGTATAAATTAAATCCTTTTAAATCCAAATTTAACATGATGGCTCAAGGCCTAATGTTTGTAATATTGAATTTTAAAGTCCACAAAGAGGTACCCTGAATGTTGTACCACTATGAGAAGACATTCCACATATTTCTCTTGACAATGGAAAAGAAGGAGTCCTCACTATCTCCAACTTGAAGTGGGCTCTCAGCTTTTGCATGATTGGCAAAATCTATCTTTAATTTAGGGTATACAGGACTCCTATGTTAACAAAGTCATCTTCCTTCTCAATGTCCTGGTGTAGTATTCCCTCCAGTCTGACAGGAAACAGACAACACTCATAGCCTTTTGTATTGTAGTCTAGCCTATAAAGTATGTTGCACTAAATATATATACAAAAACAAGCCTCTACAGCCATACCTATCTCTTTCCATTGACCTCTTCTGGCGAGGGTCCATATGAGTTGCCTGAATGGCAGATTACTGCTCAGTAAACCATTTAACCATCAGGAACAATGCATTCCATCTGGTCTTCACATACACCATTCTCTGCTCAGGAAGGTCTTAAAATGTAGAAAAAAACATTAATTAGATAGTATGTTTATCAGCATATGAATGTAGCTCTCTTTTTATTGCAAATAGTAATGGCTACATATTTATGAGGCGTTGCTTTTCTTTGAGGATTGATTTGGCCTAAGACTGCTCTCTTCAACCACATTACCATTGTGCTGATTCAAGCACCCCATCTGGTAACACTTTTTTTCAGCGTAGAACTTTTTTGCTGCAAGATTAAGACAATGAGCAAAGCAAGCAAACTTAATGTAGCTCATTATCCTGGCCACCACATCCATATGCATGGCATTGTTCATTGTAAGCATAAAAACCTTCTCTTTGATGTGAAACTCATCTAATCCATCCATCATTAACTGCTTATCTGAAATTTGGTTGTGAAGCCATGCCATAGTCTATTTCAGTTCTCATTGGGAATAACATGGGGAGACACCCTGGACAGGTCGCCACTCCATCTCAGGAGTTGAGTGCTTGGCGAAGTTGGTGTCTTATTTAAGGACAATTCCACAAGCTTTCTGCAAGGACTAGGGACCTAATATAAGGGTAATTGCTTCCACATTCACTCCTACCTGCATTTGGTGGGTGGGTTTGGTCTGAAGAACTCTCTCCATCACTTTCCCTGACATTATGAAGTGGGCTATCACTAAGAGATAATGGTCCTGTCCAATGTTTGTCCATCTGTCAGATTAGCGCCACTTCCTTTGTCCCTCTCAACTCCTCATCCATTCCCTTCTTCTCTACCTGGTACCAAGCAGGTGCTGAAGTATTGGACAGTATGTCTCTGGATGGGGGCTGGTAATATGGATCCAGAGCCGGTACCATCTCTCTTAAAACAAAGGGAATAAAAGAACAGTGTATAACTTGCGAACTGTTCATTCAGAGGTTGAAAACTCAGTTTCCACAATTGGAACACTCACACGTGCAACTTTACAATCCGTGCAACGTAATGCGGTCGGTGCCAAATGGCACTATTTTTTGATACCCAACCCTAACTATGAGTGGTACCTCCTCATTGAGCCTGTCTAATTGGTAGCCTTGCATTATTCAGCTGTGGGATCATGGGTAATCAAAGCCTAATCTACAAGCCTTTGTCAGTTAATTTCTCCAGTAGTTGGCACTTGCTGATGAAAATCTATTTCTTATGGAAATACTGCTTTGGCCTCAACACATGTTCACTTCCCTTCTCCTAGTCCTTATGCTGTCATAGCTGATCACGTTAAAAAATTTGTTCAAATTGTGACTTTGAACTGGAAAAGGGATGTGATGAAAGCTGATGATAGCAGAGGCCCTTCATTCATCACAGAGCTTACTTTTTTCCTGTCTCTTGCTCAAGGCACAGTCATGTGGAGAGCAGGCCAGAAAATGTTGAAGGGTATGTTGAGTGTCTCATGTCAGTAAGTGCTTAAGCTGAGTGCACTCATAAAGACAAAAAAGCAAATTGGCACAAGTAGATAAGAATCAGACAGAATTAATAAAAGTTGATGTGATAAGTACTCCAGGCAAAAAAATAATATCTAAAAACCATTGGCTCTTAAACCCAAAGTATTAAGGTGTCAAATCAAATTTTCAGGAGCCAAAATATAGTGATGGTGTCATACTAGATTGTTGAAGGGCTGCCTCACACAGCCTTTTCTTTCCCTTCTGTACAGTCTGCCTTGGTTTTCTCCAATTACTAGATAACCCACTCTACCTCCTAAGCTATGCTGCCAGCTCCATAGGTTTAGCAAAAAGCTATAAAAAACCTGAACACCTGAGTCCCAAAATTGAAAACTGATTACCTACCCAACAAATGAATGTCTGAATAGTAGAACATTTGGGTCCAGCCCTACTCACTTCTCAACTTTGTAGGCTTGCACTCTCTTGTATGTTGACCTCTGTCTTTCCCTGTATGTCTCTCATTTGACCCAACAAACCCCCTTCTATTCCACTCCTTTTGCAGGCCAGAAAGCACATCATAGAGATCCACACGCGGGATTGGAACCCAAAACTGGCTGAGCAGTTTGTGGATGAACTAGCAGAAAAATGTGTCGGTAAGAGTGCGACAGAACCTTGTGCAATAATCTGCCACCCTTTATATGAAACCAGTCTGGGGATAGAGAGCTGCATTGAGAAATGAAAGAAATTTTAACTAAGCGTGATTGTTAATGAAAGGTGTACTATCTTCCCTTCTGCATGGTTTAGAAATAACAACTTTCTGTTCTTTCTGCATATAGTTTCTTCTGTAACAAATATGAAGTATGTCCTTGATTAAATTGTCTGAAAAAAACTACAATAAACAAATAATTAAGTTTCAGTTCGCCCTTTTAATTTCTACCTCCCACCTACTTCTCCAGGCTACTGCGGTGCCGACATCAAAGCACTTTGCACAGAGACAGCCTTGGTGGCACTGCGCCGCCGCTACCCCCAAATCTACAGCAGCAGCGTCAAATTGAAACTGGATGTCTCCTCCATTGTCCTGGGACCTGGCGATTTCAGCCGGGCCCTTAAGACCATCGTCCCAGCCTCCCAGAGGACCCTGGTCCCTCCAGGTCGAGCCCTGGCCCCAATTCTCAGGCCGCTGCTGGCAAGCTCCCTCTCCCTGGTTCTGAGATCTTTACTGCGAGTCTTCCCTCATGCTCAGCATACAGACCAGAATAACACTCATGGTAAGGCAGGAGTGAGCTCCTTCTTGCCTCTCAGCTCATTGTGTATCATCACTTACCCAACTAACACTTGCCCTTTTGTTCTCTCTCTGTTGTCTGATTTTATTTTCCTCTTTTCTCTATTTAAAATTAAAATGCTTTTTATTACCCCAACACACACTAAACAATATGGTGGAACACATGCCCCTGAGTAAATTGAAGGAATAGGAGAGAGAGCTGATTTTCTTTCTGCTATTCAATGCGTGGTTTGCTAACTGAAGTACTACTATAGTAAATGGCAGTGTTGCGACTAGATTAAGCACAGCGGGGAGCTTGACCAGTGAGTGTTTTTTTAAGAAGTTCTGTCTCTCCTATGCCATCCATCCATCGTCAACCGCTTATCCGGTGTCGGGACACGGGTCTCTCCTATGCCCCATTAATGATTTCAGGTTCCATGGTTCTTAATCAATATAATGACTGGCTAATAAGCCAGCTCGCTTTACTTTTTTTATTTTTTGGAAAATTTTGCTGTAAAAATGGTGATACATGATAGTTTTGTGTTTTTGTCACATTGATGTTGAGTTTTCTCTGGAAATTTCCTTTGACCGGGTTGAATTAGAAATGATGGCAAATTTCAAACATTTTTCACACCGGTGTGGGGTTAAGTTAATTGTTTGTATTGATCAGTATTTTTCCATGTGATAGGCGGTGACAATCAGCTGCTAGAAGAGGATTTGTACAGCGATGAAGACAATGAGGAAGGCCATGCCTCCATCTATGACGTCCAGCCTGCATCTCCAAAGAGTCAGCTGTCCTGTCCATCAACACACCGACAACTCCTCCACTTCTCGATGTAAGTCTGTACAACCAGTGTTTTCACAATGGCTGACATCATTGTAGAAAAGGTAGAGTGCTCCACCATAGCCTCGATTTCTGTGGAGCAGATTCAGGTTTTGTGGTTTGTAGGGCATTAACAACTTCTGCATTTTAGTTGTTGCTAAGATAAGATATGCCTTTATTTGTCCCAACAGGAGGAAATTTAGAGTAGAACGTGGAAAGCATAATCAGAGAGGCATAAGATCTAAGGCATAAATATATGAAAAAACTTAGACAAGGGGTAAATGTGAACAGTATATACAGTATTAACACAAAAAAGACTCAGAAGTAAACCAAATGGTATGCAAACCAGTTGTTTGTCTTGTGAATTTGGTCTATTGGGGGAACAGTGCTGATTATAGTCTGACAGCTGCGGGAAGGAAAGACCTACCCCCAGAAACTAGTTGAATAGTCTATCAATTATCGGAGCTATATTGTTTTGTTTCACCCCATAAAAATGATCAATTTTTATTAATTGTAATAAATGTAAAACTGTTCATATATGTATGTGTATATATATGTGTGTGTGTATATATATGTGTGTGTGTATATATATATATGTGTGTGTGTACATATATATATATATATATATATATTTATATATATATATGTATATATATTTATAAA
>OMLC01096948.1:0-15503 GCA_900302585.1 Regalecus glesne | reverse complement strand
GCAGTAGTAGTAGTAGTAGTAGTAGTAGCAGTAGTAGTAGTAGTAGTAGTAGTAGTAGCAGTAGTAGTAGTATTAATAGTAGTAACAGTTATGATAGTAGTAGTAGTAGAAGTAGTAGTAGTAGTGATAGTAGTAGTGGCAGCAGCAGTATCAGTAGTAGCAGTAGTCATAGTAACAGCAGTACTAGCAGTGGTATTAATACTAGTAACAGTAGTAGTAGTATTAATAGTAATAGTGACAGTGCGGCTAGCCATAGTATTATGAGTAATGTAGTAGTAACAGTAGCATTTTGATTAATAGAAATAATATCAGTAGGCATAATCTAGTAATTATACTAACAGTAGCAGTAGTATGAGTAACAGTATCAGTACTAATCATGTTACTACTAACAGTATTCACTGTAGAAGTCATAGTTATAGTCACTGTTATATTTGGGCAAGTAGCATTACTACTAGTAGTAGCCTACATGTATGGATATTACTGGTAATAACAGAAACTGCAGAAGCAGTTAAAGTACTGATGGTAGTGGTAGTATTGTTAGTTTCTGTAGTATTTCTTCACACTATGTTCATCTCACCTTTTTCAGTGGGAACTTTTGTTCCAGGTGTAAACTGTTGGGTCTCCTCTTCAGGTGCTGGTACAAGTGGAGTTTGGACTGCAACCTCAAACTTTTCCAGAGTTGACGTTTCCAATACCGCTTGATGTCCTGAGGGTGATAATGGCACCAGTAATGTAACCTCAAAGATATCCTCGTTATCTGCTGGCCTCGACTCTACCTCTGTTGGAGTCGATGCAAGGTGTTCTCCACCCAAAGTTTCTGACCCACGCCAGTTCAGAGTTGGCTGCAACTCCTCTGAAATCCTTTCAGAGCGGGTTTGATGAAGAGGAGCGGGGGCTAGAGAGACAATCTCTCTGGAAATCAGAGGTAAAATAGTTTGAGTGTGTGTCATGGGGGCATCATCAGAATGTGTGGGGAAAGCTGTGATACCCCTACCCTCTCTCTCATTGTGATTGCTTGGTGATTTGGATAAAACATGTCCACTGTGATCATTTCCAGCAGCATTTCCTCCAATTAGAGGGACACTAGAAGATGAGAAACACTGATTACAGTGAGCTGCAGTGATTTCAAGGTTCCCATTTCCACCAGTGCACTCACCAGATGTTCTCATAAACTCACAGTCATGCAGCTGTGGTAGTAGTGATGATGGTAGTGACTTGCATGAATCTGATTGGATGAGATTCTTTTCCTGAATCGTATCAGTGGGCTCCACTTCTTCATCTCCCCCCTCTTCTCTCCAGTCTCTCGTGTCCTTATCATCATCTTGTCGCACCTCTTCCTCTTCCTCCTCCTTCATCTCCATCTCTTGTCTTGTTCCTCGCATCTCTCCACCTATCTTCCCCATTACACTTTTTTCAATAGCTTCCTCTCCTCCACTTTCCTCCACTTCCTCCTCTTGTTCATTCCTCCTCTCTCTGTTCTTGTCCCCTTTAGTCTCTTTCTCCGTAACTTCCTGTTCCTCCTGCACATATTCTTTTTTTTCTCCTCCTTTTCTTTCTTCTGTAACTTCCTCCTCTTCCTCATCCTCTTCATTTATCTCCATCATTTGCTCTTCCCTCACTCCTACTCTTCCCACGTCTTCCTCAGCTGTCACTATAGTATCCACTTCTAGTTCCACATTGTCATCCCCTTCTCCTTTGATGATTTCCTGCTCCTCTCCTGCCACTTCCTGTTTTTCGTCTTTTGTGATGTGCTGTTCTTCGTCAATGATCAACCGCTCAGCCTCTCTGTTTCTCCATGCTCCATCCTCCTCGTCCTCTTCCCTCTGTTCTCTATTTCCATATTTCCGGCCTTTGGTTTTTTGACATTCTCCCACCTGTCCCTCTTCATCATCTTTCCTTATATTTTTGTCTTCATCTGCATCAGCAAGACCTCGCATCTTCTCATACACTGTAACAAAGGCATTCTCCTCCTTAGCTCCAGCTCCAGAGTCTGCCAAGTCCTCAGGAAGGGATCCAATTGGCTCCATGACATCCTCCAGAGACAGGATGTCTCCAAAGAGGCCAATAGCCTGGATTAACCGAGAGACGATGGAGTTGGCCTCCAGATCCACGCCATCCAACATGTCTGCCCCATCCCACCAGACGGCCATGATCAACTCAACCAACACTGACCGTGTCTTCTTACTTTGTTCACTGAAAATGGTGAAAAAATGGAAACCAGTACTATAAAATGATCTTGATCAGACAAAAAACATCTAAAAAACATACCTTCCCTTTTCAAACCAGCTGTAACCCCACATCCATGTGAAACAACCACTCCAGAGAAAGACGGAGGCAAGTTTCCTCATCTTCATCAGTGGTTGGGAGAAAAACAAACTACGTCACCTCAGAATCCACAGTGTTGTGACGGCATAGCACGTCCTCTGTGAGAGGACCTGTGTCTATAATACTTTAATCCCAGCGGTATGACCCTTTACTTAAGGGGTCTACAAGATTTCCCTGTTTTCCTCTTACTTTAACAGGAAATATGTGATGAACAATGACAAAAATTGACATTTACTATATTAGGTAGCACATAAATAGCTAATAGTTCAGTGGGTAGCACAGTTGTCTGGGGATGAGATGATCGCAGGTTCGATCCCAGCACATACACGATAGCAATAGTGGCAATAGCTCTCACGCCATGCAGGACTACATTGCCATGCTAGAGAGCTCCTTCAGTGACAGGTTACTGTGTCCAAGGTGTTTGAAGGAGCGTTTCCGTAGGTCTTTTCTTCCCACAGTTGTCAGGCTCTATAATCAGCACTGCTCTCCCAATAGAACAACCCCAACACATGTACAGCAACAGCATCAGTATACTGGATAATTCAAAAATGAGGGCAATTTGTCTGTCCATACTGTATATAATGTACATATTTCTCCCCTGTTGAATTGTCTATGTTACACTTTATGTTCTAGATGTGATGCCTCTCCTACTATGCTTTCCGCTTGCTGCTGTAACACTGCAATTTCCCCTGTGGGACTAATAAAGGAATATCTTATCTTATCTCTTATCTTATCTCTTACACATGGTTGTGGTGTGCCATGTTGGGTTTAAAATTTCTTGTCAGATCTTTTATTTTTTTGCCAGTGGAGACATTTGTTTCTATTTTCATCATGGCCTGGGGCTCTAGGTGTTTGGAGGAGTATATGGATTACCACTGTTTAACATGTTTAACTGTGGTATGTAAAGCCTCTCCATAAGCTGCTGTGGGAAAGTTTCACCTGGCTCACAAAAAGAGGTGAATCAGTTCAACTGGATCAGAAGTTTATTAAGAAACGTTTCATCACTCACCAGGTGACTTCTTCAGTCTGAGCTGAAAACAAACATTCCCCCCCCCTTATAAACAGTACCTTGATGCCACACACAATAAGAAGGTTTCATATGCAAGTTGGGTGATCAACTGCACAATCAGTGGCAACGATTACCATTCACACGTTACTCTTCGTGGCACCATTCACTTGCATATGAACCCAGCCTACTGTTGTGTGGCATCAATGTACTGTTTAAAACGGGGGGTTAGCTCAGACTGAAGTCTCCTGGTGAGTGATGAAAAGTTTCCAAATAAACTTCTGATCCAGTTGAACTGATTCACCTCTTTTTGGTGATAGCAATGTACTGTTTATAAGGGCGGCGGGGGTTTGGAGTCGGTTCAGACCGAAGAAATCACCTGGTAAGTGACGAAACGTTGCTTAATACATTTCTGATCCAGTTGAACTGATTCACTTCTTTTTGTGATTTCCATAACTGGATTATTGAGCATGCATCAAGACATTTCACCCTGCTGTTACAAACTAGGAGAGTGAAATCATCCAGGAGAGGCTAATGCAATATATCTGACATAGCCTGGCTGTGCAACAATACAGTAAGTTACATGTATATCCCTGGCCAACGTGTTAGAGGAAAGGCTATTACCGTCTCATGTGTTCGTGTTGGAAAGGTGAGATGTCTGACTCTGGTCCCTAACAGATTAATCACCCAAACTCTGTGTTCATCCCAACAACAGGCGGTCTAATTGTGACATATAAAACGGACCTCTTTATTAGGACCAGAGGGAGGACTGCCTCCCTACTGCCACAACAACATCGCTCACAGTCACCTGGTGAGTGACGAAACGTTTCTAAAATGAACCTCTGATCCAGCTGAACAGATTAACCTCTTTTGTGATTGCTCACAGAAGCAACCCAGCGGTGCCTTTTTTATAGTACCCCCTTATTATTTATTCCTTTATTTATTTCCTGTCTATGGGAAAACTCTCCACACGATGACGCTGTGGCACATGAAAACTATTAATGGTTTAGGTCTGATCATAGAAGTAGAACTACGTATTTCTATGTCTTGATGCATGCTCAATATTCCATGTAAGGAAATCACAGACAGAGTTAAATCAGTTCAACTGGATCAGAGATTTATTTGAGAACGTTTCGTCACTCAAACAAGTGATATCTTCAGTCTGAGCTGACTGCAAGCATCCCCCCTTATAAACAGTAGATCGATACGTCTGATGCATGCTCAGCACATGAGGCCATACGGAGGACTGACCTGTTGGCTCCGCTGTAGACACGTCAGGCCAGGACTCTGAGGTCTACACCCATCTACAAGCTAAGGGACACTTATTCAAGATGATGAGGATGTTCACATCCTTGATAGGGAGGAACGCTGGTTTGAAAGGGGGCTTAATGAGGCCATTTATGTAAAGAGGGAACGACTGTCGTTGAATAGGAGTGGTGGCCTGAGAGTACACCTATCGGCGTCTTACAATGCCGTGATCGCAAACATTCCCCAATCCTTTGTGAATGGTGCTCATTGCCACTGAATGTGCAGTTGATCACCCAACTTGCATATGAACCCAGCCTATTGTGTGGTATCAACGTACTGTTTATAGGGGGGGTGCTGCAATTCGCTCAGACTAAAGATGTCATCCGTTTGAGTGACGAAATGTTTCTTAAACTTCTGATCCAGTTGAACTGATTCACCTCTTTTTGAGTTATTACATGGCATTCCTCAGACTACATACCTTTTCCTTATCAGTTGTTGTAAACTTTTGATCCAGTTGTCTTCATGTGTCTCAATTGTTCCGACACTCCCGCCACATACGGAATCGCTACGGGTCTGCTCTTTGGCTCCTCCCCTCCCTCCACTTGGCTGGAGCTCTGTCTGGGAGGCTTCCTGGCTTTAACAAACGCCCAGTTAGGGGGACCACACTTAACCAGGACGTCCTGATGCATGCTCAATAATCCAGGTAGGGAAATCACACATGAAGAGGTGAATCACTTCAACTGGATCAGAAGTTTATTTGGAAACGTTTCGTCACTCATCAGGTGACTTCTTCAGTCTGAGCTGAAAACAAACATCCCCCCTTTATAATCAGTACATTGATACTCTTAACGTAAATGGCCTTCTTCACCCCCATTTCAAACCAGCGTTCCTCCCTATCAAGAATATGAACACCCTTGAAAGAGTGGCAACTAGCCTGTAAATGGGTGAAGCATATACCCGTGTCCACCACCACAACGTGGGGGGCTAATCGTGACATAAAATGAACCTCTTTGTACCATTATCTGCTACCGTATTCAGTAAAGAAAATTTGTAAAGACAAGTGTTGTCTTGCTAAACACGTGTGCACAGCTCACCTTGTAAAAGGACACAGCACAAACATCTACTTGATGTTTTCTTCAGTTTCTGCCAAATCTGATCACTTTCGTCCAGCAATATGACGTCACATCCTCCCGTTTCCTCTCCCATCTTTGATTTCCATATGAATGATCTCCTCCTGATGGCTCCCTTTTGTGATTAACATTTTCATTTGACAGCCCTTGTAAATCTATATAGTTCATATCACAAAAAGAGGTGAATCTGTTCAACTGGATCAGAAGTGTATTGGGAAACGTTTCGTCACTCACCAGGTGACTTCTTCAGATTGAAGAAGTCACCTGGTGAGACATCTAGAACATATGTTTTAGATGTGATGCCTCACCTACAATGCTTTCCACTTTGCTGCTGTAACACTGTAATTTCCCCCTGTGGGACTTATAGAGGAATATCTTATCTTATCGTATCGTATCGTATCGTATCTTATCTTATCTTATCTTATCTTATCTTATCTTATCTTATCTTATCTTATCTTATCTCTTATGAAACATTTAGCTTCCTAGATTCCCGCATTTTTTGTGCATTTGGTGCAGCTTTCTTTGTTGTTGTTAATAAATTCTTTAAGTTGTTCCTTCATTTGTGATATAAACGTCTTGTTACCGAGAGGAGAGAGAAATTGAATCTCCATTTGCGTGCTTTAGGGTGGTTGACAACTGGTGTCAATGTACAAGTAATTGGGGCATGATCAGAAAGCAAAATGGGGAGCATCTTCATATGACTGATGTTATTTATTGTGGATGGACTTACAAAAATATAATGTATTCTGGAGGATGGGCCATGGTGGCCTGAATGGACTGAGTATGCCTTAACTTTATCATTAGGGAGACGGCAGAGATCCACTACATTCAGATCAGTCAGGAATGATCTTAGAGATAAAGGCGAGAGGGTAGTGTGTAAGAAGAGGTATTGTTGGACCTGTCCAATTTTGGACATATAATTGCATTAAAATCACCTCCTATAGTACTATGAAAGTCACGGCATTTCAATAAAGAAATCCTGATAGATGGTAAAAAAACTATCTTCATGTATGTTGGGTGCATAGATGTTGGCTACTAGAACCTTGGCATAATTAATAGTGAGCAAAACATACACAAATCTGCCATTAAATTCATTACTATTATCCCAGGATGGTTCATGAGGAAATATGGATCCACCGTAGACTAGACGCTGGTGAAATCTGGTTTTCAAGTGTCCATCATGTGAAATACAAAATCCATGCACACACCCTATAACCCTAAACTTCTCTGGACCCCTCATTGACTGTATTCATCCTCTAAACCCTTAACCCTAACCTTAACCATCAAAGCTACATACCTGACCTTAACCTAATCCCACTTCCCACCATAACCCTAAACCTAAGTCCTAACACTAAAACAGACCCATTTTACTCAGGCGGGACCCATACAAAGTCCCCACAGGTAGGTGATTCCAGGCTTTTCTACTTGTACCATCATAGGACATAGCACTATTCTCGTCGCTCCCATCATACGATGTGCTCCCTGTTGGGTGAAACCATCATGGAGTATTGTGTTTGTTGGGGTGAAATTCCCCTTTGTACCCGTTCATGGTAGTGTTCATCCTTTGCCAATGTTTGGTAGTGTTATGTAATGTTTGTTTTAGTCCTTCCGAGCTACGTTACTCAATACATTGGTGTCAGAAATGGGATGGAATACATTGAAGAAATAGAATGCTTCTTCACAGACCTCACCCTTGGACCAGCAGAAGATTGAAGACTACCTGGTGAGAACGAAGATGAACTGGCACTATAAGATGAAGGCTGTACGTTAGGGGACCGATGAAGCGGCATCGTGGATCTAGCCTGCACCCACTGGTAGGCAGGTGCAATGGTGGATCTCGATGACGACTCAGAGCAAGTAGCAGAATCTGAGGTGTTCGCTCACCAGCGGGAAGAAGACACCGTGAGGCATGGATATGAGCATAGAGGGGACCATAATCACAGTACCCAGCAGTATGTGCCACTGGCCCAAAGAAGCATGCCTGAGAGTGGGAGGAGAGCAATGGGCATCGAGTTTACGAAGTTCAGTGAAACTCAGCCATCGGAGCTGTACCTAGCACAAGTGCAGCTCGCGGCTTAGCACAACGGTTGGAGAGCAGAAGCTACAGCTGACCACCTTACTTTGGCCCTGGAAGGTGGGTCCCTTCAAGTGCTCCTGGGCCTCAATCTGACAGAGCGGACCAACTACACGCTGTTGACAGCGGGCCTGGAGTCATGCTTCGGGAAGTCAGAATCAGAGGACAGGATGGACGAACAGCCTCATCAGCCAGCGGTGCCGAAGACATATGACAGACGCCATCGACATATGCCCAGTGTGCCTACCCACAATACAGTGCAGCTGTATAGGAAGGGCTGGCACTGAAGGCATTTATCCGAGCCCTAAGTCCTTAATGGCTCTGTCAACAAATCCGGATATACACTCCATGCTCCCTGGCAGAGGCCTTGTCTGAACCAGAGTGTTTGACCTAGTCCTGGGTCCATTAAAGATGACACCTCTCCAGGTACGCCAGGTCATCAATAATGAAGAGGAGAATGATGATGATGATGAAGGGACCATCTAGCAAATTCGGCAAGCACCAACCCAGTCAGCGTGGCAATGCCTCTAGAATACCTGTGGCCTGCTTGCCTATTGTTTGTTCCCGGTGTGGCCAGAAAGGACATCCGGCCTGCCACTGCCCAGCACCAACACCTCACTAGGGTCCACCTAAATCAGAACGGGGCAGAACAGTGAGGTGACTGCAGCCAACCCCTCAATGAGCCCCTACCCCGCCTTGACCGACTGGCCAACGCCCAAGGACTGCACATAGACTTTTTGGTGGAGGGGGAGATCTGTTGAGCTCTTGTGGATACGGGGTCCACCATCCATCTCATCCAACCATGGGTTCTGCTGGGCACCGAGTACACCCTCTCCTGGTGGACTGGACACCCACCACCGTGCAAGTCCATCCAGTCACTGGCAAGCTGGCTGTCATGCAGGGAAAAGGACTCATATGCATTGCAGGTGAAGCATGAGTTCTGGTTCACTGAAATTCAGGAATGCTACATTTTGGGGCTGGACCTATTGTCCCGATGGGAGGCTCGAGTTGACATGCCGTTAGCAGTTGCACATTAGGGACACCGCAGTGGAACTGCAGTGAGGGACCACCAGCAAGTAGGTGCATCGTGCCAGGAAGCATCCCAGGCCAGTACTATGCACTGCGCCAACCGCGTCAGCAGCCTGCATACCACAGCCAGTGGCCCAGCCTAAGCCTTCACCATCGACAGAGATGCGCCACGCCATAGAAGATCTTGAGAGGAGCACTCCTGGGCTCAGTGAGAGCCAGTATCGTCAGCTGCGGGAGCTGCTGGAGGAGTTCTTAGATATTTTTGCGGCCCATGATAAGGAGTGCACAAAGACTGATCTTGTGTGCAGAAGAGACAGAGTGCCGGTATCATCGTCACCAGGGGGAGCATGACCGGTTACTGGTCTAAACAGCCACAGCTCATCAAGATGACACAGTAGGGGATTTGTAGGAGGCGGGGGACCATGAGGAGCACCGCCCAATGACCCTATCTTGGTTAAGTTGGGCCAGTGGATTGATGCGGGGAAACAGCAGGCGCGACAGGACATCTCAGCCTTGCCGATGGAGGCCAAGGCCTACTATTCCAAGTGGGCCACCCTTGCATGACGTGATGGCCTTCTCTACCAGTTGGGTCAAGCCCCTGAGTGGGGAGTGGACATCTGGCCGTTGCTAGTGCCCAGGGTGCTGCACCAACGGGTGCTATAGGCTATCCATGGCTCGGTGGGGGTGGGCCACTTCAGTGTGACAAAGATGCTGTACCGACTTTGTTAATACTTCCACTGGGTGGGGTGGAGGCAGGATGTTGAATTGTTCGTGCTCTTTTGTGATGCCTGTACCTCCCAGAAAGGGCCAACCGGATGCTCACGTACCTCCCTTCAGCAGTACCAGGTAGGGCCACCCACTATACGCCCAAGGGAAGCACATGACTTTGCCCAGAGTCACCAGGCCGATATGGGGTGTTACCAGAAGTGGGCACATGACACCCGTTGCTGGGATCTAAGGTTTTCCCCTGGTGAGCAGGTGTGAGTTTTTTTCTCCGTCGGGAAGAAGAACATCTCACCCAACCTCACAACCCAGTGGGAGGGACCCTTCAGGGTGTTGGAGTGGCTGTCGGACATTGTTTATCGGGTGAGGCTTAACTGCAGGGGACGTGTAGCGGTACTGCACCAGGACCATTTAGCACCATACCACCCCCTGAAAAACTGCAATGGACTGCAGGACCAACCCACTCCCAGAACACCCCCCCTTCAGCAGCCTCAACTCGGACCAGTGGGCTGGAGCACGTGCATGAGAACAACAAGCCTGAGCCAAGGGCCCAGAGGATGTCGCGTAGTAGGAGATGACCACCACAATGTTTTGTGGACCGTGTTGCTTGAGCGGTTGGGTTGCCGAGGTTGTGTGGCACCGCTGGTGGGGGGGGGATAGCGTCGTGTAATGTAGCACTGCTCTATGTGCTCTCATCATGCAATGTGCTCACTGTTGGGCGAAACTGTCACAGAGTCTTGTGTTCATTGGGGGGAGATACGTCCTTGTACCTAATCATGACTGTTTTCATCCCATGCTAATCCCCTTGAATAAAGGCGTTGTAGCGGAGAAAAATTTCTCTTTTCTGCTGATAAAAGCGACAAGACCAGACAACTCGGTCTTTTCAGATCGTTTATTACAATAGCAAAATATGTCTTTGTCGGATGCTCTTAAAGCATGACTATTTTGGGTTACCTCTCAATCTACAAAAAGGGAAGTAGTCTCCATTTCATGGGTACATAGATTAAGTCTGACATAGGCTGTTATGATTCGTTCCTGCCTTGCGGCTTCGTTTCCTGCTGCGCCCTCCACGCAGCGAGCACCTCGTCACTCTCATAATCTGCGGTGGTAGTGCGAGACCGGATCCTCTGCCTGGTTTGGGCAATGAAGGCCGCAACTTCATCATCTTTTTCATCCTCCGCCTCCTCCCTGCGGCTCCGACCACCCTCCGTCCCGCTGCTCTCATATCTCGAGCGGTGCTCAGATCTTGTCTTGCTGAAGGACTCGTGGTAGCTCTCTGTCCCGTCTTGGCTCTCTTCGTGTGACCTTGTGGCCCGCTTGAATCTACTAGAGACAAAGTCTGTACCTTGAGGAGACCCGGAGGCCCAGGAAAGATGCTCTGGGCTGACATCTCTGTTCAGGGACTCTGCATGAATCCTCGATCTGTATCCAGACCTCACGCTGTACCCCTCCTCTTCCTCCTCTTCCTCGTCGATAGTGTGGGAGGCCATACGACCGGAGAAGTTGAACTCAGAGGCAGAAGCGTAAAAGTCATCATCTGTGCCCTCCAAAGGGCCAGGCTCTGTTCCATTTGCAGGTTTCCTTGATGGAGGCCTGACACTCTTCAGCCAGTCGTCAATGCTGGTGTTCTTCTCCTTCTCCAGCGCCGGGTTGAGATTCAGGCACCCGGAGAGGCCGTAACTTCTCGTTGTTTTCTCTGCTTTTTTCTTCTTTTCCATGAGAAACTCCTCATTGTTCCTCTTCCTCTCCTCCTCCTCCTCATTATCCTCTTCCTTTGGTTTCTTCTTCTTGTATAGTGTGCTGCGCTTGTTGTCCTCCAGGATTTTCTTCTTCTCATAGGCAGCCATCTTGCCTCTCATCTCAGTCTTCATCTCCTGGTCCATGGAGTCTAGTTTGTGGAGGTCGACCTGGTCTTGGAAGAGGCTGTACAGAGGAACACTAGTGGTGGTGATCTTACTTCTCCTGGAGCCGAGCCCCGTGAGTCCCGAGACATCAGATGAACCGCCTTCCGAGAGAATTGACTCTGTGCGCCTGGCTTGACCATGGGACCGTACACTGGAGTAGGATGCCCCGCTCAGTATAGAGGCCTTGTCATCATCCAAGCCATGCCCCAATGCCACACTGGAGCCTCCCCCAAAGCTGAGCAGTGACCCTGCACGTGATGGGGGAGGCAAGCTCATCTCGCTCTGTTTCTGAGCTAATGTTTCTGACACCACGTTAGCGATCCAGTTCTGGATGCTGGCTAGGTTGACCATAGGTTCCCCCCCGGGACCTTGGACAGTTGGCACTGGGACAATGGGAGGGACAGGAGTAATAGGGGGAGGTGGACCCATAGTTGATCTGTTACTACGGGCCTGTGAGACGGAGGAGATAACAGATGACCTCCCGCTGAGCATTGACATGTTGTCGTCGTTGGCGATGCTTGGTGAGGCCGCCACCCCTGCCCCGGCCCAGAAGGCGGAGAGTGGAATGGTTCCACCGCTGACGCAGCTCTCGGCCTCCCAGCCACACATGGATTGGCTCTCCTCCAGGGTTTTCCGGGAACGCTCCAAGAGCTCTTCACGCCTCTGCCTCCTCTTGGCCGTTGCCGAGTCCTCTCCACGGCTAATTTCCAGGACTTCGTCTTTGTTCTCTTGCCCGTAACGCCTCTGCTGCTTAAGCTTCCACGTCTGGTAGGCGGTCAGGTTGACATCCTCCAAAGCTGGCGTCCGCACCTTTTCCTCACCATCATTCTCTCCTCCCACAGAGCTTTTTTCTCCATCCTCCCCATCTTTCTTGTTCCAGCCAAACTGGATCCTCTTGACCCGCCAGCGCTCCAGAGGGGTCAGCTTCTCCTTGTTCTTCTGGCAGAAGTTATACATGGAACTGCCGTCAGAGAGGATGCTCTCCAAGTCCTCATCAATCTTTTTCACTCCTTCCTCCGTGGTGGTGCTTTCTCCATCTCCATCCTCATTTTTTGCGTGGTAGCGAGCAGCAGCCTGTTCCTCAATCTCTCTCAGGCGTTGTTTCCACAGGTCAGCATAGCTGGTGCAGCTTGAGGTCGACATGGTGTCAGAGGGTGGTCGCCTAGGTCGCCGTTTCATCCGTTCCTTCACTGCTTGGACGTCTTCGCTGGTGACGCTGTCGAGATCAGCATCAGCACCTCCCCTGCTCCGCCTCCCCGGCTGTTCCCTCATTAATGACAGCTCGTCTTCCCCGTCACTGTTCAGCTGTGCCTCCCACCATTCCTCGCTTTGGTACTTCTCATTCCTCTGCTGCCACTCGCGGATCATGCTCCCCACACCATCGTCTTCCTCCTCCCTGTGCTGCGCCCCCTCCTGACCAGGTAAGACGAGCTCCCCTGGGAGTTCAGTCATTCCTGGGTTGCCTGGCCGCAAGGGGACTCCCGTCCAGCCACTCTTCAGGGCCGCAGAGGCCGCACTGGAAGCTACGCTGCTCATAACACTGGCGCCATCCTCCTCCTCCTCCATCATGATGGAGTGTGCCTTCACGCCTATCATGCTCCGCTCCTCCTCCTCTTCCTCCGTGTTCTCGTCCTCCTCATCATCATCATTGACAGCACCATTGCCGAAGATGCGAGCACGGGCGCGTGCGTCAATGACCGAGCACTGGCTGAGAGTTTCATCATCGTCATCGCGCTCTTCCATAAGCGTCTCGTTGAACTCACGCAGCTGCTTTAGGAAGCCCTCATTCGGGCTGATGGCGCGTTTCTTCCTCAGTGCTGTCAAGGCCTCCATGATGGTCATGTGCTGGAAGATCATGAGGTAGGATGCCACCAGGATAGCAGAGCGACTCATACCCATCATGGAGACCACAAGTACCTTGCCTGCAGGTAGGGAAAAGTTCTCATCAATAATCATGCAATCCGAGCATGACTACTATCTAGTCACATTAAGCATCATGGATGCAAAGCACTACTGCTGCGTTACTTTGCTGGGAGCCCTTTCTGACGGCCTGCTAGGCACTTACAGAGGGAGGAGCTATGGGGGCTAGTGCCCCTGCCCCTCAAAAGGTCTCTGCATGGCCCTGTGGCTTGTGGTAGATTCAAAACCAGAACATCTGGTTCGTCAGTTCCTGAAACCACTGAGCTACCATGAATAACAACCACATTTTAATAGTGACATTGGCAATGTTTACAAGATGAGATGAGATAAGATAGGACAAAATATTCCTTTATTAGTTCCCCAGGGGGAAATTTATCTATACATTATATGGGAACATAATACATTTTACTAATAGAATACATTTGAGCATTAAAAATTCTAATATGATGTGAATGCTGTTAATAAGTAATTCAATCTGACTGGAATTCTGGAGGAAGAGTCACTGGAGGACTTTTCACAGCCATTCGTCATGAGCGCTTTAATTACACTTGAAGTAGAGCTGAAGAGGAAACGACGAGAGCTTTGAGCCACAATTCACACATGACAACAGCAGAGGGACGTGAGTGATTCAATATAATAGGATTTTTTTGCTAAATCACTCCCAATGCCAGTGATAAGACATCCACTGATCTGCCACTGATCTCGCAAAGGCATGTAAGCTGTGTATGGAGAGAGGAGTGGGCTGCATGTGACCATAAAGACAGAGGTGGTTTACACCAGTCTGGCTTGGCTCCATTTGATTTAGCCCAGTTTAGTTGCACAGTTGCGGAGAAACAAAGGGAAACATGACCATGAACAAAATTCCCAAGTCCGACCCTGAAATAACGAGAAAATGAATCTGAATGGACGAATGACAACCTGAGTACAGACAGAATTATCCCACCTTTGTGCGTCAGCAAGGCCTCATCTAAGAATTCGGCTGTGGTCCGGAAGTGGGGGGAGATGACTGAGTCTGTGAAATCGTCCACTTCAATACCCATGTACTGGATACTCATACCACTGTAGAAAGTCTCACTTGTGTAGACACCTGTGCCGTGGGCAGTGTTCAGGACGTGGGTGATCCCCATCCGCTTCAGCCGAGCTTTGTTGACTGCCACAGATCTGAAAAGAAACATGGGGCCGTAAACTCATGTTTAATTGAAGTCTCAGCTAGAGTTTTGAAGACAGGGTGCATATCTCAACATGGGATGCAGACATGGAAAGGACATGCAAATGAAACGAAAATCCATGCACACATATAAACATTAATATGATTATTGCCATTATCATTATTTTAATTATCCATCTGTCCATCCATTGTCAACCGCTTATCTGAAATTTGAGTCGCGGGGGAACTGGAGCCTATCTCTAATATCGTTGGGCAAAAGGTGGGGTACACCCCGTATAGGTCGCCAGTCTATCACAGAGGAGAGCAGTTAGGGGACTGTGTCCTGCTCAAGGACACCTTGACATGATTCTCTGCAGGACCGGGTATCGAACCTGCAACCTTCTGATCACCAGGCGACCACTCTACCCACTGAGCCATGCCGCCACTATTATCATTATCATTGTAGTTATTAATATTATCACGTAATTATCATTATTATTATTATTAAACATTGAAATATTGTCATACATGTTACCATACATACATACATACATACATACATACATACATACATACATACATACATACATACATACATACATACAAATACAAGCCCCATAGAGACAAACACACCAGGAGACTCACTTCTCAGCTATGAATATGTTGGGCCACACCTCATCCACAGGATTAATGGGAGCCTCCATACGGTCCTGGATCAGTGCCCTCTGGATGTCCAGGACACAGGGTGTGTTGTACGGGCTGCGGTCATCGATCATGTCCCTGACTCGGTTATAGAGGTCCTCCACCATCAGCTCCTCTGCAGTTTCTAGCATGGACTCTGGGACGGACCCGGCCCGCACGCCACGAGGAGGAAGCTCTATGAAGATTAACAGAAGTTTATGTAAGAAGAAGGCTTCAGTCAAGCAATCAAAATGGTAAGAGACACATAGGGATGCAATAAGCCATTGATTCCATGGAAATACCCTTGAAAAATGGC
>OMLC01096947.1:0-18145 GCA_900302585.1 Regalecus glesne | reverse complement strand
GGGATGTATACAAGCTACAACATTAAAGACAAAGGACACGGTCGGAACTGAATCTGAGTATTATGTCAAATAGTAAAAAAATCACTTAAGATTCTGCACCAATGAGGCTGTGCCACATTAATTTAGTAAATATGAGTGAACATCATATGTCCCAATTGCATAGGCTTTTTTATAGAGAGGAAACTGTTTTAAGTCCAATTGTGAACTCGGTTAAAGTGGTAGATTACATGTTGCTGAGAATAAGAACCGTCTAAGAGCAGTTATATAAAAAGTTTCGTAGACAAGTTTCTATCTCTTCACAACAACACTACAATAAGTCACCCTTTTTGGCGTGGGGTGTCATTCCCAGACTGGGAGACAGAAGGCAGGATCTTAACGGTAGGATCTCGGAAAAACTACAGAAAAAAATAATCAAACCAAAAACATTTGAAGGCTTTTGAACAAACATTTTAACAGTGTTATAAACAACACGTATATACACAAATCATGACGTTTGATAATACGCGAGAATACTTTCCCGCGTTAACCCTTTACCCCGCGGGTCCAAGGTGAATTAGAGGTTTATGACACAGCAGCGCTCTCTGCCGGCCATCTCGGAAAACTGCAGCTTCAACTCACTTCCAGACTTCACCAGCCAGCTCACCGAGATAAATTATTCTTTCATCATCCTAAAGTCAGGGTAAAATCAATTAATGTAGAAAAATGTGATAAATATGTGAGCTATGAAAAATATGGGCACGTGGACGAGAAAAAAGTATTCCCTATAAGAGAAAATCTATTTTTTTGGCAACTTCAATTGCTACATGACACTGACTACATACACGTTGGCTTTCTATTGTGGTGCCTCAGCAGAATTATTAATTTTGTGAACCAACAGCCTCCACTTATTTTTTTTGAGTCACAGAAGGAAAATTGATGCATTTACTAGATAACAGAGCAAAACCAAACTAATATCAGCCATTGACTCATTATAGACAATCTTGAACTTTTCATGTCTACTTATAAATGAAAGTTAATTGTATTTTTTTTGTCTCAGCAAAAGTGAAACTAATTTACCTGATGGAAAAATTGTAGTATATAAACAAGGCAGAGCCTGGTAATCTGGGTTAAGTCTTAAACATAACACTTTACAGTGGCTGTCCAAAATGTTATGTTCCGTAGATATTAAATGCGCGTTTGGGAAAATCGGCACTGAATTGAAGAAAAATGCTTCATCAGGCTAGTATTGTTGGAAGATGGCTAGCAAAATACCTTCAGGAAAGCTAATTTCTAAATGTTTGCTTTTAGCTCTTGTGGTGCTGGTTTGGGTAGTAGTTTGATCCTTATTCCCTTTGTCTTTGGAAAACGTTAGACCATAAATAAAGGCAGAGGCCCTGAATCAATACTTCTAACACAAAGACAGGCAATACTTGCCAGGATCTGAATAGCAGTGACAGATACATCATCTGTTCTGCACATAGATGGGGCCTGACATAAATCAGGTCTCAGTCTATTCATGTCAAGCTGCATCTTGAAAAATTTCACTGCTCCCTATCCACCACTGGCACAGAGGCAGGAGGGTTCCTCCACCTTAGCTTTTTTTTTTGGAGGGGGGGGCAACACACGACCCCCTGAGTGCTGACCCCGTGGCTATCAGCCCTTCCTCATACAATTTCCTGACCTTCCTTGACTTTTAGTTGGGGAAATAACAACTTGAGTGTCCTGAGAAGTCAGATGAGCCTGATTATCACCTTTCCACTATACTTGCTTAATTCAGTTCACAGAGGGGGCCCTGATGTGATTTGGTAAATCACATGCCAAACGTGAGATTTTAAGGCTCCGCCTTAAAATGTCACTATATTAGTTTTCCTTTTAATAGTCAGGTCTCTCTACTTTAATCAGTTCCATCTAAAATGCTAATCATTCATAGAGGGAGATAAGGCTTTCTCAGGGCCAACCAAGCCAAGTGAGTTTTGCCAGACTGAACCTGCTTACACAAGCACGGATCCCTCTCTTAATTGTGTAACATCTTGGCATCTCTTGCAGAGATTTCATGAATTTCATCACCTCCATTAAAATTGGGGGTCACACCACCAAAGTTGGTTCACAACTGTTCCCTCGTCATTGTAAGCAGAGGTTAGGTTGCGATGCCAATGTGATGGAGTGAAATGATTATCATTAAATAAGACCGCCTCTACGACAGCAACATAACATACATACAGTACATGTGAAGAAAAAAAAACGTATTGGTTCAACAAGTGTTTTTTTTTAAATAAAAATGGAGTGCAATTTCTTTCAAAAGGCACAGTCTGGTATAGATTGGCACAAAGCCCTGCTCAGTCCAGTCCAGTTTAATCCAGTTCAGCTGGGACTTGGCCTGGTTGACACCAGACCAGTTTGGACCAGTTGTGGACCAATTTGGTACGGTTTACTTTTGTTGTTGCTGTTGCCTCAGACTCTCCAGCAGGATGCGCTTGTGGGCTGGGTCTAGTACTCCTGCCTCCTCGAGGTCTTCCTCGGTGATGTCACTGCAAAGATGCACACAGGCGGGACAAGGAAAGCATACTGTTATCCAGACTGACCAAGTCCAGCTCAGATCCAAACCTAGACCTCTCAAGTGGAACACCTCGCTTGTGTTGCTCTTAAGGCAAGACCAGTAACACGCTGTCCAGAACTTGACAATTACCACTGTAGGGACTGGTGACAGCCCATCAATGTTTGATATAATGCACCTGCCAAGTGTGCGTTTGGTGACCACGTTTTTTTACCTGAGGAACTCCAGGTCGTCCCAGCCGTTGTGTAAGAGGCCCTCCTCATACCTCTCTAGTCCCAGTCTCTGTAGCCACTCCCCAACTGAAGACTCCCCGACAGACAGAGAGGAACTACTGCTGCCCCACAGTGCCTGTGCCAAGGAGACAGAAAGCAACGTCAACAAAACAACTCTGTCTACAGCTGCAGATACCACAGTTTTCTCTACACAGACTGACAAATGTGTGGATACATGGTAGTTATTAGTTCCAAGTGTTTACAAATGTTTTTTTTTAAAGGGACCATGTGTAGCTCTTTTTTATATTAATGTCACCATTCGATGTGCAAAGGAGCGGCATGGGTCAGTGGGTAGAGCGGTTGCCTGGTGATCGGAAGGTTGCAGGTTTGATCCCTGTACCTGCAGAGAAGCGTGTTGAGGTATCCTTGAGCAAGACACTGTTCCCCTAACTGCTCTGCCCTGTGATGGACTGGTGACCTATACAGGGTGTACCCCGCCTCTCGCCCAATGAGAACGGAGATAGGCTCCAGTTCCCCCGCGACCCGATTTTGGATAAGCGGTTGCCGATGGATGGATGGATTTGATGTGCAACATCAGATTATAACTTCAAGCTAATTCACAACTTCCATACAGACATAACCTGGTACAGGATTCGAACCAGGACTTAAAGTAAAAAATATTTAGCAAGATATTTTTCCGCTCCTTTTGCCGTCCCCCACTCCTACTGATAGTCAGACTCTAACCAACCACAGCAAAGACCACTGTTTGTATTTAGATCAGGACAACACTTGGAGATAATTTCCCTTCAGTCTCAGGGTTGGCTGTGTGTGAAAGGTTATGGAATAGCAGAGAAGTAGTGTGAATTCTAAAACAAAGTGAACGGGAGTACAAGTGCAGTCAGGGGCTGCATTATGATTATTTATGATTCTGTCATGGACAAGAACATAATTAATTAATCACTGTGGTGGACGGGGTTAAAAAACATCCATCAAGGTCCATTTGCTACTTGTCACATTTGTTTTCATGTTTATGGATTTATTTTGTGTTTTATTAGTACAGGTGTGGATTAAAATGCTTAAAGCCAATGGAAAATAATACTAACTTATCATAACATAAAAATGTCATGGGAAGTTGAAATAGATCAAAACAAAGATGTCAAGAGGGGACATGAATGCTCATGAAAATTCTTGGTTAACAACGCAACCCAAGTGTAGATTAAATAATTTCCATGATATTTTTATCTGGAATAAGTAATAATGTATAAATGAACTTCCCACCTCCTCTGGCAGGTCCTCTGCAATGCTCTCGGTGATGGGGTTTCTAGGGGGGAAGGTGCGGCAAGCGTCCAAGCCCAGCCCTAACCCTTGAACCCTGACAGGTGGTGGTGCAGAGGGGGCACGTGGAGGCTGTCCAGGAAACTCACTTTCGCTCAGCGTCTTCGCCATCTGCAGCACCGAACATGATTGGTCGTCCAGTGCCCCCGACCCACCTCCTCCCCTTCTCAAGCCTTCAACTGCACCAGCTGGAGCGTTAGGTTTCAACGCTGGGATTCTGACTTCGGCCAAGTCAGGGTAAAGTGGGCGTGGTTTGGGGAAGGGGGCTTCTCCAACCATCTCCAGGGCTCCTTTAGGTAGTGGCGGAGGGGGGAAGTCAGGAGGGGGTCTATTCAGTGTGCTTCCCACCCCTGCCCCACTTCCTGCCTGTACTCCGGCCCCACAGCCACCCCCGTCATCCTCTGAGGACCCTTCTTCACTAATGGTGCGGACTGGGTGGCCTACTGTGGGCCTGCGTGGGTGGCAGGGCCCTGGGACTCCAGAGGGGGGTTTGGCTCGTGTTGCGGATGAAGAAGGAGGGACTTTCGCTGCCTGGGGATTGGCAGAGGAAGGAGATGGGAGGAGCTCCGGTGACATGGCAGCTGCTGACTGGTTAGGAACCCCTTCGAGGATGTAGTAGGCAGGGTTATTGTAACTGTTCTTGCAAACAGCGGGATCACTCTCCAAAGAGTCCTGTTTAGACCTTAACAGAACACATAGGAGAGAATGGAACGGACTGTTAATACCCAATGTGAGTTTACACACATGTAGTGGGAGCAGGTCCCATACAAATACACATGCATGTATTTGTATGGGAACATGTGATATAAACAGTGGGTTTGTACCTTGTAGTAGCTTCCTCTTTGGCACTTCTCTCTCCCTCTTCGCTGACCTTCCCCAGTTCTCCTAGCTGCTTGCGAGCCAGAGATGGCCTGCGTGGAAATCACACAATACAGCTATTCAGGGGTAAATAAGTTCAACTAAATAATGACCAATGATGTGTAAACAGATTTGTTTGTATGGCAGCCAGAAATCTTGGTGTAACATTTGATCCCGTTCTTTCCTTTGATAAGCACATTAAAGAAATCACCAAGACTGGCTTTTTCAACTGCACAACAGCTAAAATTGGACCCTGCCTGTCTATGATTGACCCAGATACTCCAATACATAATAATAATAATAATAATAATAATAATAACAATAATAATTTGTTACATCCAGACTTGATTACTGTAATGTTCTCTTTTCAGGTCTGCCATATGCTAGCGACAAAGTCTTCAGATGGCTCAAAATTCGGTGGGCAGAATTGAACTAAAACTATCAAATTTGACAATATTACACAAATTCTTCCCTTCATTGGCGTCTTATAAATGTTCTTATTTCGAGGTGCTTCTACAACCTTGTAAAATCCTGAGTTTACCAAGTACCGTCTCTGCCGATGACATTTTGCATTATAGAGCGTATGGTATCGTCTAATGCAAACTCTTCTCTCGCATAGTTTCTCTATGTGTCTTTTTTTCTCTCTTTTCCTATGTAAGTGACCATGGAGGAGCCTGAGAGATGTGTAATCAGTACGACGAGGGTGGTCCAGACTATGATGCCTGGATTGTTGTTACCTACTACTACTGCCACCTCTTTAAAGATCCTCATCCACCTAGCTACATCCTACATAGGATGAAAATTAGCCTAGTGGCTTGATCTGGCAGATTTGCATTCTAAATGTTCATTAATTAACAAAAAGAAGATTATAACTATCATTAATAAATCTTTTATAATTCTACAAAAATTGTTTGTCCTCTTCATGTTGTATGCTGTAAATTGCGCCTTGCACGGCTGTCTGTCTTAGGAAAAAGATCTCTCATCTCTTGCTCTCCCTGGGGTTTCTTCCTATTTTTCTCCCTGTTAAAGTTTTTTAAGGGAGTTGTTTCTTTTCCGATGTGAGAGTCTAAGGACAGCTATTCCACATTGAAACAAAATGCAGCCCCATCCATCACTGGGAGCAGCAGAGTGGCATGGTGGTTTGAAAATGTAAACCTTCATTTTGACAACGGTTTCTGCCCTGCTGAGGTGTCCTTGAGCAATTGGCTGAATCTCCAATAGCTCCAGGGGCCCTGTTATGTAGCTGACCTTGTATTTAGACATCCCTAGAAGGAGGTAGTGAAAAGATGTATTCTCTACAATGACCAATAAAACAACAAAACGTGTGTTGTTAATTCAGCTTAGACAGATATTACTATTTTGACTGATCCATTTTCAAAAATTTAGCAGGTCAATTTTGCAGTGGCAATACAGCCTGAAGAGCATCCAAGATATCCCCTTGAAGGAAAACATCCTCCAGAACTCCCAGGGAGGCTCACCACGTTTTCCAAGTCCAGTTGGGTGAAATATAACTGTCTATTTGCCCTGATTGCACATTTAGACTGTAAATGTGAATCAACCATCCATATGATTATCCCAAAATGATGATGATCTATTTCCTTATTATTTCTTCCCAAATAGTTTCATCAGTTTTTTTTTGAGGATTAAAGTGGAGACATTTCTGCTTCATTAGACAGTAAAGGATGGACAGAGGCAGAAGAACCCTAACCTTAACCCTAACGGGTAACAGTAAGTGGGACTGTAATGGACAAATCTGAGCTAGATTATAATCCATCAAGTTGTGAGCACCTACATCAACTGCTTTAAATTCAAATTCTCACAGCCCATCCGATGGTGCTGCACCAAGCACACGGAGTAAAACACCATAATGAAATATCAAAGAAAAATACTTCAGATAATTTTGTAAGTGGAAAGATACCTACCTCTTCACTATCCTTCTATCAATACATTTTTCTCTGCATTTTTTATTCAAGCTTCACAAATAAACGATTTAAAACCTACATCAAGCCTAATATTGGATGACAGCATACTGACTTGACATATTCGTGTCCAGTTCTGGCAAGCAGGGTGGATTTCCCTTTTGGTCCTCCAGTTTCATCTTTGTCCACACTGATCCACTCTGAAACAAACGAAGACAAAACAACAGGTCAGTTCATGAAAAAAAAAAAAAAGAAATCCTGGATTGGGTTAAGACTATTGTCCATCATGGGTGACAGCTTAGCCATCACCCTCCTTTCTCCCACTACCTCCACAGTGTTAAAGGGATGTCCCAGGACAGAGCTCGCTCTCTTGATCACTTTATCAAGTCTCTTCCTATCTGCAAATGAGATGCTGCTGCCCCAGCAGACCACTCCATAAAAGATGGCTGGTGCCACCAATGTGTCAAAAAAAATCATACTGTTACTATTTTGTAATAATTCCATCCATCCATCCATTGTCGACTGCTTATCCAAAGTCAGGTCACAGGGGAACTGAAGCCTATCTCTATTCTCATTGGGCAAAAGGCAGGGACACACCCTTGAAGGGTCGGTCACCAGTCTATTATAGGGCAGAGCAAATAGGGGAATAGTGTCTTACTCAAAGACACTTCAGCATGTTTCTCTGTAGGTGCAGGGCTCGAACCTGCAACCTTCTGATTGCCAGACGACCGCTCTACCCACTGAGCCATGCTGCCCTTATATTTTGTAATATTTCCCCTTGCTTATATTGCTCATTGTTTAATGTTGCTGTTTTTCTTCTCACTTTGCTGTTATAACACTGCGAATTTCCCCTTGTGGGATTAATAAAGGACTATTTTATCTTATCTTATTTAGCTAAAGGTCATTTTTGCCTCACCTAACATCAGCTAGCTAGCTGATGAACCAACTTTTTTCATTTTCAATGTTAGCTAAATAAGTTAGCTTGCTGAGCCTATGTCTTGGGAATTCATTACCAGTAAAATATCATATATAATCTTGTTTTAGTGTTCAGTTGTATCCAGTGAGACAATGGGGATTAGTTGTTGTAAGGTTGTTTTGAAATCAATAAAAAAAATATTATTTGATTAATGTTTCATCAATAGTCTTTTGTGTGTGGCTGTGGGGGCTTAAGTCAGTCTTTTGCCGTTTTCATATTGGCTTTTACAACAGGCACCCTATTTGTTTTCACTCAGGAATGCAGTATTACCCAATTATGTAATTGAACTATATTAAAATCCATGTTTGCTGAAGGCTGAGTAATTTTATTAGTTCAGATGTTTACTACTTTATAATCGGATTAGATTTCATTCATACAGTCAACATGAGCGAGAGGAGAGACATGCGGCACTTTTTTGGTGCTAAAACTGAGTGAGCTGAATCACTTAAGAATTAGGATTTAGAGATGGTGAAAGGTCCATTTTTACATGTCACGATTAGTCCACATGTTGTGGGGGTGGACACAGACTTGAATGGAATGTGGAGAATTAAGGCCAGATGCCCTTTCTGACACCCCACGTTGGGTTTGAATGCACAACGTCTAGCTCATCATCTCCTGATGGATGCACTCTACCACTGAATTACTGTGGCCCCCATTTAGGACACAGAGGTGATAATTCAACTGATATTTTCTGTGACTGTCAGCAATCTCAATACAGAGCAGGAAACAGTACAGGGATGGAGATTTTTACATCTGTGTGCTGTTGTATTAAGGAAGCAGAGGCAGGTAAGAATGACAGTCTGCAGCCAAGAGGTCAGGAGAACAGTGAGCAAGCAGAACCTAGTAGCAAAGATGTGAGTCCAAAGGAGATGGCATGTTAAGATGTATGCAAACTGATGGGATGCAGAGCAATCATACGGTACTGTTTGCAACTAATATGTTAGGGCTTTGAATAAAATGTTGGCTACTGACAGTGAAGAATGAAGATGACCATCTTGAATTAGATGATGTGAAATGTTGATATATATTTTTCTATTAGACTATTTTCACACTATTTTGGGGAAATGACAGGCCACACATCATGGGTTTGCGAGGTGGAGGTGGATAATAATAGAATTTGATTTATGAGTTATTGGACAAAACAGGAACACGCATAAATATTTTATCTTTGTCATACTATTTTGTCTCTTGTAATGCATTTTGTGCACAACTGAACCACACTGAAATGAACTGTCCCAGTGGTACAAGTGTTACAACATTTTGCTGTGCGGTGCAATAAGATGGAGACAGTGAAATACCATATAGTCTCTCCCTGGTTCCCATCCTTTCAGCGGGGACTCTGACCCTCATAGAACCCCTGATGTTTCCCGTCTCCTCCCCACGGTGGGACAGGTAGGTGTGGAACTGCTGAGCCGTGCTGCCAATCATGGACTTAAGAGCCAATACACACTCTCCTGTTTTAGGAAGGTGGGAGTGGATGAGACAACACATTTAGGTAAAACCACATGTTTGGATAAATAGCAAAGTAATAGTAGGGTAAAGCATCGGACGGTGACCTTCACCATCTCATTCTCTTATTTCTCCATCTTGCTCTGACGTCGTGGAAATATCAAAGGCAATTATGAACTTGTGACAGAACAGTCTTGCTATATCGCACACTCAAGGACCGAAGAGATACTCACACTTACACATACAGACAACACCCCCGTCCCCCAATCACAAACATATAAACCACCATACCATAGGACTCGTATCCATCCAGTGATTTCACTGTCAGCAGGAGATGCTGGTCCTGCAGGTACTCGATCTCAGAAAGGAGGGGCTTGAGTGTAGTAAGCTGTTTATTGGACCAACCCACACGCAAGAAGTTGACATTATCACAACTCTGGCTGTCATTCTCATAGCTCTTCTTGAATTCTACAAAGCAAGAGACAAAGAAAGGGAGAGAAAGGAGAGAGAAGGAGAGATGAAGGAAGGAATGTGTGAGAAAATAAGGGAGGTTATTTTAAGGTTTATTTTCTGCTCTAATCATGGTTGGGAAGGGGAGAAGACAACAACAAGGTGGATGTTAGGCCACTGGTATACTGACTGTCTGGAGGATGGAGTGAGGGAGAGAGAAACACACAGATAGACACAAACAGAGTTATTATTCCAGAACATGAACCCGGTACAGTGTTGACTAATAAAGGTTTGTCCTTTCTTTTCGCTGGTATGGCCAAGTCTGTGTGTTAGTGCCCGAGTTAACCTGTGGGTAAATGTGCACGGCGAGCACATTTGTTTCAAGTTTATTTGTCAGATATGAAAAGTAGATTTACACTTATTCTCATAATGTGTGCATGTTTGAGCAAGTATACACATGAATCTCACCTTCCAGACAAGTGGAGTAAAACTCAATGAAGAATTTGGTTCTGCTCGCAGTTTTCACTATGGCCTCAATGCTCTCAAACTCAATGTAGGCCTGCTCTGAAGACTTAGGGAGACCTTAAGAAGGGTGAAGTGGAGAGGTGGGGGGGGTGTGAGAAAGTGAAAGGCAGAAGGAGAGAAAATGAACAGGGATGTGGGTGGCAGGAGGAGATAAACAGGGGGTTTATTTGTAAATGTGACCTGTAACTCAATGGATGGGAAACAGGGAGGGAAACAAGAGAAAAACAGGATACATCGTGTGCGAGAGAGGAAGACCACGAGATACGAGGACAGAAAAGAAAGTGAACAACGCAGGAGATGGGAATTGAAGAGTGGTGGGGGAGGGGGAGTAAAATGGTTCAAACATAGAAAAGAATGTAAAAGATGTTTGGATTTCTGAGGTGTTTGGGAATCCTTCCTTCTGCTTATACCTTTCTTGGAGACAAACTGGGAGGTCACCCCCACCTCAAAGGTGGCAAACACAGGGGAATGGTCACTGGTTACGATGTCATCTGTACAGCCTGATAGATGAAGAGAAAACAAGCTTTGTTGTTGCCCTCATTAGCAAATCAGCTTAGTGGAATCAAACTTGCTGGCAGCAAAACGCAGATTTCTCTCTGTGCATTTTTCCCCCCGGCAACTGCTGTCCCCCTTTGTCAAAATCAATACCAATAAGTTACACTTCTGCTATGGATCTCACCATAAGAGTTGCAGACAATGTGTGTTTCTGGGTAGGACTTCCACAGAATCCTATCACACCAGGAAGGAACGTTGGTCCTCATCTGAAAGAGGTGAAACGAGGGGAAGACAGCAATGTGATCAGGACAATGCACAAAAGGAGGAAATCATGGGTGGGAGATTCCCAAAACACAGCAGTGGTCATGAGAAATGCTTGGGATTAATGCACCTCATCCCCTTCAGCAAAAAAAAATCTTGGCGATGAAAAGACAAAATAAAACACGACACTCAAGATAGAGGACGTGGCAGCCGTCAAAACTTGGTGTAAATCCCAGAGGGCGGAGAAAAACAAAGATGAAATAGAAGGATGTGGCCATTTCTGAAGTTGCTCTCTAATTATAACCCCCCCCCGAAAGCTAAACCACAAGAGCATAGAGCCTGTATGACTGTATTTGTGTGTTTGGTGCATGTGTGTATTGGACTGTCCGTAAACATACCCCTGTGGCCTTCTGCTTCTGCCAGACATATGTGTCCCTGGAACCACGTTCGTAACGGTAGGTGGGGGGATAAGAGATCTCCTCTTCCGCTACACACACACACACACACACACACACACACACACACACGCAAATATTTTAAGAGTGTGATATTTTTGTTTGCTGTGAACAAACATTTTAATAGGAGTAATGGCAGAGACAAGGTATAACAGATAATAAAAGCTAAGTTATGTTCAGGAAGCTAAAATCCAACAGTGTAAAGTTACGCAAGGTGGAAACAAATACTATAGGCAAATCTGAACAGACACCTTCAGACAGATGACATGGTGTGTGTTCTAAATGAGCACACTAGTCCTGCGCATGCGAATGAGAATCCTGCTAACTGTATGTGATAGTTTAGACCTCATCTGATACCCAGCACCCTTTAACCTTTGAGTGTTGAATGTTCACACTGCTACCACCCCTGTGCCACACTTTGGAGCAAGTATTAACATAAAGTTCATCTCAGACAACAGGGTGAAGCAGCAACTCAATGCAGGTTAGGGTTACAGTCGAGGACGATAGCCCTAATCGTCACAATTTTACTGGTATACCATTAACGCGTCATTATTCTGTGTCTACGCTAGCTGTTACAGGGCTGTGTGGTAGTGCAGGCATGTCAGAGTTACCAAGCAGAGGCCCCTAGCAATTCATGTAGGCTCAGCAGCGTATCGGAGCATCTTGGATCCACTCATCTGTTCGAGCTTCCAGCAAACTGAACCCATTCAAAAAACATCAGACCCCCGGGTGGACAGACACCCATTGAACAATAGGAGAAAGAAGCCAGCAGAATGATGGCAGGTCTGCAGTGGATATACGGGTATACTGACCAAAACGTAGAAAGACCTTGTTCTTCTCTCTCTCCAGGTTGAGCTGGTCTACCTTCAGAAGAGGCTCAAACTCCTTCCTGTTGATATAGTTTAGGATCTCCTGCAAACACAATTGTGAACAAGAAGAACAAAATGGGCTGTCATTCAAATTAACTTTAATTAATATATGTTTCTAAAACCCCATGTGTGTGCTTTGTTTGGATGCCTGTCCCACCTGTATGTCCATATCTAGCCTGTAGTTTAGGTCTCCCAGCCAGAACAGGTGTGTGAAGCGCAGCGAGATGTCAAAGGAGCTTAACTGTTTGTCTCCTAGTGACAGCAGCCTCAAGATGTCCAGGTAGTTCTGGTTCCTCCTGAAGGCACAAAAGTAATAGGTGAAGCTGAGTGAGTGTGTGAGAAAACACAAGAGAGGGAGTTGTGTTGTGTGATGGCAAACTCAAGTACACTTGACCCCATGCAGGGGTTGAGGGTGGTCAGGATTTGAGGATGATACAAGAAGTTCTTTAGTCATTATTTATTGGTCTCAATTTTATTTTGATGCATCTATATGACCAACATAGATAAATCAGGCCATAAATAAGATGATTGATATCTTTATATGATATCAAATGTTAGTCTAGCTCAGAGTCCCTGCCAAATCTGGTAATTTACAGCCCTTGGATGATATAAATAGACATAAACAATTATAAGATACGAGTTCATTGCTGTATACCACATAAACAGCTGTTTTACATAACACTGCATATCTTGCTCTTCTCTTCAAAACGAGATACCAGAAGATGAATGTAGATCTTTTTTGTGTTCAAAGGGACCATGTGGAGCTTTTTTACAATAATGTCACCATTCTATGCACCACGCCAGATTACAACTTCATGCTAATTCACATCTGCAGTCCCTGCACGTCTTTTTTGACGGTGCGTGTGTATGTGTGGGGGACATCCAGAGGAAATCCACATAAGACATGGGGTAGAATATGCAAACCCCACACAGAGAGGATGTAGTATGAGATTAAAACAAGGATCTTCTTGCTGTGAAGCAACAGTGCTAACTGATGCAACACCGCACTCAACCTTTTGACAATGAAGCCATTCTTCCATGAGACACTATCATATTTCCTCACAGCGTAGCGCAAAGTCAAAAATCCCAAGACCATCAGGGTAAAGATCACTGGCAGAGCCTATGAGGTGACTGATGAGTCAAGTGTCTGAGTAGGTTTGTGTGTGTGTGTGGGGGGGGTAAATTGCAGGATTGTCCTTTCAAATGTGTTTCGGTGCAAGTGTGTTTTTTTAACCTGGCAATCTTCTCATTCCCTGAGGTCAAATGGCAGTTCACAAAGCCAAACGATGTTCCATTGAACATGAAGGACACACCCACTGCCCCTTTGTTACCTAGAGAGACAACCAATATCAACTCAACCATCGGTAAGCATCAGTTTGTTGGAAATCATTCAACACAGAGCAACACTGACCAGATCAAGTGGCAATAGAAAACCAAAAAAACCCAAACATTTTCTTCAGTCTTTTAACTTTTCTCATCGTACAGTTGACCACATGTGGAAGAAAAAAATGTGTATTTCTCTTTAGAACCAAAATTGCCCATTAGTAATTTTGTATATTGTTATATACATATATAGTTCTGGAGCCACACTGAAAGCAGTGATGGCTGCTTTCTGTCTTGCTGCTATTTGTACTATCTAGCACTTAGAGAGAGTTTACACATGAGTTTCCTAATCAAGCAGACATCACAGAGGCAAGGTTACACAAGCAAAAACTATGAATTGAGAGAACAAGAACAGTGTTAGACATAGCAAAAGATGAGTAACCTTACCCAGTGTGTTGGCTATGCCCGTCTTGACACTAGACCCTCCCACATGGCTGATGCGGTTTTCATGTTCTGGTTTCACAAGCACCGCAATCTTGATGTTCCACAGAGTCTGCACTGCTATCTGCAAGCATTTATGATCAGGGAATCTTTATTCATGTGATTTTAGTTAATTTTGTAGTAAGAAATTCCCGCTTATTCCTTTTCAGTACATGACTGAATTTTAAAATGGTTTGGTTTAAATAAAATACAATCTGAAACTCAAATCTATAAATGTCCAATTTTTGGGGTGAATTAGTTAAAGGAACCTGCAACATTGTTGCACATGTGTTTTGAAATGATTAACTGGAGCCATCTATGAAGCAAGTGAACCTGGTTCAAAAGTAAAGGCATCTGAGTACTTCAGGTCTCATTCCTGTTCCTCACCGGCTTATAATCCAGCTCTGTCTGTTCTTTCAGGGTGGTACGAAGAGACTCAACCCACTCCCGATCACACACTGAGTTTTCCTGGGTTCCAAACACGTACAGGTCATGGGGGATGGTGACTGTCATCTCGTCCGGGGTTTTACCCAGGCCGCGACACAACACCCATGAGCCAACCAACTTAGGTGCAGGCACAGAGCCTGGGGACAAAGGCCACAAAAATGATAGTCTCCAAGACATGTAAATATCCTTTCTAACAAGGTGGCATCTGCAAGGAAGCTCCCTCCTTAATTTATGAATGTGTCATTTCGGAAATGCGTTGGTTTGTTTTAAAATGTATCTGTCAACCCAAAAACAGTAGATTATGCTATACAGTAACAAACACAAGCATTTTCCATAGTTAGACAAGTAATGAACATATGTGGAAAATTACACCTTGAAGCTGATTTTTAAGAGGACATGGAAAAGTTGGTCATGACTTAATCTATTGTTAATAAAATCAGTGCCCAAAGAAAAAAAGCATCTAAACAAATACGATATACAGAAATATGCATATCGTATTTCCCATACTACAAGCTACAATAGAGTACAAGTTACACTAAGCAAAAAAGAGTATTATTGCAAGGAAAGAAACATAAGTTGCCTCAGTGTATAAGTTGCCTTTATATGGTGGTAGAGTATTTTCAATTGAGCGACAGTGTAAAGAAAATGCCATGTAGTGGCCTTAGTTGAAGTGCAGTGCATTTGTCCAACATTTTTTTCTTTTTTTCCCCTCTAGATTTTATCCTTTTTTCCCCACCTGAATTCCCTGAGTTGCCTATGGCTCTGTTGGTTTGATGCCCCTCTAGAATGTCAACAGGAAGGAGGAAGCCGTAGCATGTGTCTCCTCCAAGTCACATGACCACTAGGCCTTGCTATTTCACACATCTTGGTCTCGTGGGGAAAGCACAATACTTGGCCGTCAGAGGAGAATGAAGCGAGAGTACTTTCCCTTCACTTAACCGCGAGCGCCCGGATGACCCAGAGGGGGACACTAGTGAAACCAGAATACTTTATCCAACCTAACCCTTATACCCATGTGAGGCTTAGCTAATTATGCCCCACTAATTATGGAACTCCGGTCATGGTTGGAAACGGCACAGGTGGGATTCGAACACCCAACTGCATGACGCAGAGATGTGCTAAACATCGCCACCAGAGGCCCTGTCCAACAAATTTTATTGTACAAGTCGCTTTTGACTTAAGTCACAGGACCAGCCACACCAGTAAAGAAAACATCAACTTACAGTCTAGGAAAACAGCAGGGTGTGTGGTTATGTGTATAGTGTTTGGTTTGCATGTCCTACCCATGTTCCAGGTCCCTATGAAGATTGAGATCATGTCTGGCTCATCCTGGTTGGAATGTTTGTTCTTCATCAGTTGCAGCAGCTGGCAAAATGCCTCTCGCTTCTGAAACACAACACACACAAGCATGCCAGTTAACCAAAGCGCCTACTTCTTTAGTGGCACTTCAGAGGTGTTTGTGATGAAGGCTGGCAGTGACTACTGCTCTCATGTAACTACTGAAACTAGTCTAGGTGTTCTAATACATTTACCCTTCCACTTGAACCATTTAAGTTACACTTGGATTGAAATGGTCTGTGATAATGCTTTGATCTTAAAAAAAAATCACATTGATAATCATTGCCATTAGGAACTCATGACACTATTAGTTAGTGTATTCTTTTTTAAGAGGATGGCATACTTTGGTTTTTTTTCTTTTGCTTATTCCTCTTGGTAAGGAAAAAAAATCATATATGGGTATAGAAGTCGATTGCCCCCAGCCTGTGGCCCATATGTGATGCACCATGGTAAAACCAGGAGCAAGTCACCCCAGAGGCATTTTGAGTTATTTACAGATTCTGAAAGTGTAGTTTGTCTAAGCTTTCCAACGATGTCTAACATGGAAATCTGATAACATTGGAAGAAGTTGTAGCCATTTGAATGTATTCCCCTCAGAAAAACATTCAGTATGAAAAATAACTGTATCACCGCACACTCCCCAACAAAGAGCCAGCATTTCCTGAAACTATACCCAATTTAAAACAAAAAATGAATACTTTTAAGGCAACCAATGCTGTTATCTGAAACATGGAGTGGCTTCTTCATGATATCAACTTGCAAATTCTGCAAAAAATGAAAATCAATAATTTTGAAAAAAATAAAACGCTTCTTTCTTTTTTTATGTGAATTCGTCCCAGCCGAGTTGCTGCTGGTTTTACCATGGATCGTCACATACCTGTCCACTGTTGGTGTTCTTTGTGTGAAAAGGAATAGGCAAATAAAAATGGTGGAGAACATATCATCTCAAAGACAATATAGATGTTTTTCCGGTGAAAGACTGGCTTAGTCACCCCAAAGAGGGGGAGGGGCATGTCTGCAGTAAGAGTGTGTCTGAATGTGAAAGTGTGAATCTATGTATGGTCATGTGTGGTTGAATGAATGTGATGACATTTGATGTCTTCTAAATATGCACACGTCTGCTCATTTGCTGAGTAAACAGTTTTTTGTTTGTACGTGCGCATTTTGGTGCAAATGTATTTCTGTAAGTGCATGCAGATGTATGTGTGTGTGTGTGTCCATGTCCACATGTGGGTTTGAGTGCATGTGTGAGAGCATGCACAACCTTGGCGCTGGCAAAGATGAAGTCTTTCCTCTGGCTCTTGTCCTTCTCTTTCTCAAACACAATACCCAATTTATTCTGAACCCGCTGAGACTTGATCAGCTGACGGACTAACCGAGAGACAGAGAAGAGGAAGAGAGAAGGGGTGGGGGGTTTAGAGGAAGGGTGAAGTGAGGAAGAGAAAGAAACGAGAGAGGAAGTTACTAAGTTTAGCATGTCTCCAGCATATTTGTAGATGGTCATTCAGAAAAGCAGCAAAATGCACCAGAAGGTGGCAGGTAGCACTGAGTTTAACTAGCCTGGGACTTAAACACTTTCCAATTTCATTTCACTTTTGTCAGAAAAGAACAAATAATAATGGACCCTGACTTGTTTTGAGTTTTGATACATAATGCGATCTAAGAAATGCGGAAATACTGTTTCTATGTGTGGATCTCTCCTGATGTAGGATGGCAGTCCAGTCATATAATACAGAAAACTGTGAGTTTGTGTGTTCCTTACTCTTGTCGTGTGTGAAGGTAGTCCAGTCCTCTTGACTGTCTTTCACTTTCTTCATCACCACCAGTCTTCCTCCTTCAACATCGACTGACAAGGTGTGCTTCTGGCTCTTTCCTATCTTAGTCAGCTCGGCTAAGTAGACATCTAGTTTGACCTGTAGTGGAGATAGGGGTAGATAAAAGAAAGAGGGTTTTGTTTGATTTGTAGGAGAGTGGCCTGTGTGACTTTTAAAGTGTCGTTTTTTAAAAAAAAATTGCAGTTCAGGTCCAACTCCTCTCACCACCAGGGGACTCTAAAACAGACACTTAGAGGAGCGCCCCTATGGCTGAATGGTTACAGCGCATGTCACATGACCGAATCTCTCTCTCTCTTTCTCTCTCTCTCTCTCTCTCTCTCTCTCTCTCTCTCTCTCATACACACAAACACACACACACCATACCTTTAGATATTCTCTCTCTTAG
>OMLC01096946.1:0-14951 GCA_900302585.1 Regalecus glesne | reverse complement strand
CAGAGAGAGACAGAGAGAGACAGAGAGAGAGACAGACAGAGAGAGACAGAGAGAGAGAGACAGAGAGACAGACAGAGGGAGAGAGAGAGACAGAGAGAGAGACAGAGAGAGAGACAGAGAGAGAGACAGAGAGAGAGACAGACAGAGAGAGACAGACAGAGAGAGACAGACAGAGAGAGACAGAGAGAGAGACAGACAGAGAGAGACAGAGAGAGAGACAGACAGAGAGAGACAGACAGAGAGAGACAGAGAGAGAGACAGACGGAGAGAGAGACAGACAGAGAGAGACAGAGAGAGAGACAGACAGAGAGAGACAGAGAGAGAGAGACAGAGAGAGAGAGAGACAGAGAGAGAGACAGACAGAGAGAGACAGACAGAGAGAGACAGACAGAGAGAGAAGAGAGACAGACAGAGAGAGACAGAGAGAGAGACAGACAGAGAGAGAGACAGACAGAGAGAGACAGACAGAGAGAGGCTACATCACCCCTGGCCTAAACCTACAGCTTGATCAAGTCCAATACGGTCATGGGGAGCCAAAAGGTGTGTAGGGACAGGCTGGGTGGCTAGAGGAATGTAGGCAGGGGTTTCATTTTGTGTGGTGTCTTACAACAAAATGTTCTACATCAATAAAACATGTTGAAATCAAGCAGCTTGGAATTGTTTTTGTACAACTGAGATCCCAGTTTTATTATTAGAGAGAGAACGACATCCTGAAACGGACATCTTTGAGTAGCGGTACCAAATCCCAGGCACGGGTTGAGATGTGCACAATAGCCAACTCTAATAGTCGATAGTATGAAATGTGGCCAGTTTTCCTACAGGGACAGTCGGGGGTAGTGTGAATTCCACGGATTCCTGGATATTAAATACTCATCTGCAAACTTCTGCAGTGGTCCCAGTAATATTTGGCTTTGATGTGTACTGAAGTACCACATCACATGACGTGGTCAAGCTACAGTCTAGTAAAATACAAATACCAACACTACAACTGCAGTTGCAAGAACAATGCTCTCCCCTAATAAAGTGTGAGGTTTGATTTAAAGGAGAACTTAATTTAATTGTAACTATTCATCCATCCATCCATCCATCCATCGTCAACTGCTTATCCAAAGTCCGGTCAATGAGTCATGCTGGAGCCAATCCCAGCACTCACTGGGCAAAGGGGGGAATTATAACAATAGCTCTGTTGACTCCCCCTCCTCACTCATCGGTCTCTATCTGTGAATGTCTCGTGTTTTTCTATATCTGACCCTGTGTCGAGTGTTCTGTCAGAGTGGTCGTTATTTGGGGGCTCTGTGTCCTCTCCCTCAGGCCTCTCAGCACACAGAGAGCCGGTTTCTCTCCTACTCTGCTCTATGCTGGACTGTCACCGTGCGTAGCCAGACGTGGACAGCGCAGCTAAAAGTTCCATGGTTAGTGTTTTAGTAATATCCATGAGCGGGGATATATTGTGTTCGCCAAGTGTGCGATACATGCGCTGGATTCACTGCACTGATTCATTTTAAAACACACACGTCCATGTTGTTTACCAGTGACGTCGCTGTAACCTCAGTGGTCACCTGACACAGTAGGCCAATCATGTAATGTTAGTCAGTCCAGACATGACCAGTCAGAGATTCACATTGTTAAACGGCAAATGGACTGGTTCTTATTCAGAGCTTTTCTAGTCTAGGGACCACTCACAGCACCTTACTGTGTATGCCTCACATTCACCATAGGGGCAGCATAGCTCAGTGGGTAGAGAAGTCCTCTGGCGATCAGAAGGTCACAGGTTTGATCCCCGGTCCTGCATACAGCATGTTGAGGTGTCCTTGATCAAGACACTGAACCCCTAACTGCTCCCTGGGCACCATATGTTGGCAGCTCACTGCTCCTATACAATAGGATGGGTTAAGATGCAGAGATATCCACATTTCCCCTTGTGGGACTGATCATGTGATCCATTTTATTTATTTACTTTTTATTTTATTATGAATTTCATGAATGGCCGACCATACTGAGGGAGGAGGAGAGGAGAGAGTGGATGAATTGGTTATCAAAGTTTTAACATTTTAATGGCCGTTTAAAGATAACCAGCCTAGTAAACTAATGGCGGTCCGTTTGGTGCGTCCTCCACCACTTCCTAACTGAAAGCCATAGCTTCTACTGCATACGGATAAATGGGCCCAGGCATTGTGTCAGTGGGGGCATGCCAAAGCAAGCCCCACTGACACAAAGCCCTCCCTGTGGTTTCAACAGCCGTTGGCTGGGAGACATGGCAGAAGGCCGTCCCCTCAGGCAGGACCTGCTGTTATGGGAACACAGTGGGTTATATTTTTCTCCCTGTTAAAGGGTCTTTTCAGGAAATTATTCCTTTTCCGCGGTGACGGTCTAAGGACAGGATGTTGTGTTAATGTAAGGTCCTCTGAGGCTAATTGTTAATTTGTGATAATGGGCTATTCAAATCAAATTGACCTGACTTGGGTCAGCCTGTTTAGTATGGGTGAGCAGGTACACTAAGCCAACCTGCCTATCCACACCAGGTCTCAGAGCTATCTGGGGAGGCAGACTCAAGCTGGGGCATCGGCAATAGCTGGGAGAAGATGAGACTTGTTGTCACGGAAATATGCGTGTTTCATTAGCAGAGCATATCTAGGGGCTCAGGAGAGGGACATGATAAGAGAGAGCATGGGGAGGGGTAAGTGTTTGATAACTCTGTCTCATCTCTCACAGCCACCATGGTCTCTGGTTCTGTTGTTGCTCATTTTCATCTTCCAGAGAGCGTCCCCCACGGGAGGTCATGTTCACTGCATTTCAGCCTCACCCTGATTATCCACTGCAATTTTCATTCCTGTGTGAAACCCTCTACGTCTCTCTACAACCCAGGAGCATTTACAGACAAACATGGCATCCAGCTAATCCCTCAGGGGAGGACACCCCATAAAACCTGAGCTGAACACTACAAGTCCTCTACATGCCGTGTGTTATGGGAAGTGGCCAGAGGGCCTGCAGGTGAGCAGCTGAGAAAAGAGACAATGGCTCGTGTCCAGACCAGCAGGACACGTCGAGAGCAGGTATAGAAAACCGTGTCAACATGCCCAGCATCCGACAAATCCATAACCTGCAGCACACCTGAACATAGACCCGCCTTTTGATTGTAAAATCTCAAAACTTGTCAGAAGACACTTTGTTGATTTAGAGACTCAGTGTGTTGCTTCAGTTAGTGTAGAGTGGTGCTGCATCCATAGGAAGTACCTTTTAACAAATGAATCAAACCTGGTGAAAGACGAGTGTTGCCTCTCTGTAGAGATGCTAAAACAAAGCTCCTAGCAAGACAAACTAATCCTAGTGCACCTTTTCCATGTCGAGGCAGTGGAGTGGTGGTATTCAATACCTGAGCAGAGGATGCCTTTATGTCGGGCACAGGAGAAGTTATCACACTCGCAGAAGCTCCCATAGATGTTGCCGAACTCTGACTCGTAGCACAGGCACTGGTTGCAGCTGCACTCCCCTCGTCCACTGCAGACCTGCTTACCCTCAGCCTCACGGCAGGCACTCTGGTACAGACTGCCTGCCTCTCCCTCCTGGCACTCACAGTGGGCGCCCAGATAGCCCGGCTCACAGCGACAGATCCCACAGTTATAGGTACCTGACGGGTGAAATCCAGGTGAACCAATTCAATTGTCTGATTCACTGACTTAACTACTTGAAATGTATTAAAAACAAAAATGGCTGCAGTGGGAATCAGCAAAGGTCATTCCATTGAAGCACAGCCGCCAGGCTCTTTACCTATGGCGCTGCAGATGCTGCTATTGGCTTGGGCTGTCTGGGCGCAACTGCAGTCACACTGGTAACCCACTGTCACCTCCAGGCGGTCTTTAAAGCCCACAGGCTTGATGGTGAAGGTCTGGTCTAAGTCTCGGGAAGAGCAGCTCCTCGCCTCCACACTCACATTGAAGGATACCTGGAGAGACAACAAGCAATGATGGGCCCATCAGCAACCATGTCGAAGGGATAAGCAAGCGGTTTGGACAGATTGCAGAGTTATGGAACAAGATGCAGCATTGATGGAGGAAAGGGCAGGAATTTGAACTTCTCTGTGAAAAGACTTTAACCTGTGGTCACACCAGAGGCAGAGCAAAAATAGCCAGTGTGTGTGCAGCGCCCAGCCCGTGACACAACCTCTAGTAGAGCGAGGAAAAGCAGCAGCATCGTGAAATAAACAGAGAAGCTCTTTTCCTCCTGCATCCTCACAATATGAACGTAGGGATGAGGAGCGAAACTAACCAAGCCTGGTTACTTCCTATCCACACATGGGGGTAAACATGTCACATTGTCACTATTCTAGGTCACTATTCTTCATACTCAGAGGGGTGTGGAGGAGGAAGAAAGCTTTTCAGAGTGTTTCACCATGTTGCTGCTATTTCTCACTCCCCTGATATTCTGCCATAGGCATCAACTGTTCACAAAACATTTTCTGCAGAGTTTTGCTTCAACACGAGGGAAATCATGTTGTCGATGTGTTGCTAACAAGTCAGGCTATCTGAACCGAGGAAGTCCATGTTTTACATCTAAAACAGAGAAACAATGACGGATGGTTTCAGCTGATATTATAGATCGATATCAGATGGGGGCTGTGGCAGGTCAGCAGTAGAGCGTGCATACCAGGAAATGACCCGTCAGCCATCGCAGGTTCAATCTCACTGCAGGGTGTCAGGAAGGGCATCTGGGCTTAATTCCACATGCTCCACCTAGGTTAGGGTTAGGTCCGTGTCAACCCCATAATTTGGGGACTAACTGTGTCAAGTGAAATGGATCTTTATTATAAATCAGCTGCAGAATGGAGACTGAAGAGAAATTGAACGGCATCATGAATTACATACTTTTGAGCCGTTTGGCTTCAGTAAGACTATCTGCAGTGGTTTGTTTCTCCTGTTTTCTGTAGGGGTTCATGAGTGCAGAGGCCAGAAATGGGCTCAGCCCCAGAATCAGGTGTGTCTGATGTGGAGACACACCTGATAGCAAGGGTACCAAAATGCACATCACTGAAATCAAGTATGAAGTGACGCTAGGGTCGGGTCAAGCTCAAAATGGACCAAGAGATTGTGGGTAGGCTCAGAACAAGCTTCTATATATACACACACTGCAGAGAGAGAATAAGCTATGCCCTACTCATGGCTAGCTTAGACGTTTACCTTTGGCCTGGCACAAAGACACCACCAGTAGCAGCTGAGCAGCTGGACTGACTGACCCCTGCATGACCCTGGATGTTGTGTCTACACACAGCTTCGACTCACTCAGGCAGAGGTTCACAAGACCATCAGCATGGCTTTGATGCTGTGGATGAATCTAAGCCCCATTAGAACACAGACAGGGGCCTTCATCCATCTGACTGCTCTGAGGAAGGAAGTCTTGAGAGAAATGAGAAACCTGGCCCTTCTTGTTTCAGCCTGTTCCAGCAGCATGGGCCTCTCGGTGTCTCCCCCTCTCTCTCTCCAGTGGCTGTGGTGGTACATAGATGGAACTGCTTCATGGGAGTTTCATTTCTGGGCTGTGTTCAAACGGCATTCTTTCAAAAAGCCGATGTGGTAACAAACCATACGGCTAGGTGCTATAATTGGGTTAGGCTCAGTCAGAGGGACTTCTCCTGACAAAGACAACCAGATGAGACATTTCATGCCTTTATCGGTGTACCTTTGGTTTGCAATGCGTAGGAACACTCACAGTGGCAGAGCCACTATCCACGATACTCGCCACCCAAAGTGCAAGTCAGCTTTTTTCTTCTACCATGCTGCTATAAATGTCAACAGCTGACTGAAGTGAATGTATCAGTGTGACGTCAGAGCATCCTGTGGAACCATCAAGTACAAATTCAGCCACATGCAAGACTGACAACTCTCCAAACAAAGAACCCGGCCTGAAGGACTGCCGGGCCAGCCAGAGGGAGGGAGCTGAAAACACCTACATCACGTAAGGCGGCCTGCATGACAACGACAGAGGGAGGAAGCAGCTGTGGAAATAACACAGGGGTCTGTTTGGGGGGCTACTCTCCTCCATCTTGGAGTGATGTCTTCTTGAATGCTCAGAAATCAACAAAGTGTGCTGAGGAGGTAACGTTTGGTGCTTTGAAGCTCCAGCTACAAGTAGAGATCAATGCCCAAAGCAAATATGAGACCCTGTGATCCCCCTCTAGCCTGTTTATGTTGGCAACCACTGTGTGGACCTGTATCTTTTAAAGAGACCATTGCCCTGTTACTCAACTGACAGATGAGCTTCCCATCCCTGCCCTTGTCGGCTGTTATTTCCCACCTCATCTCTGTTCTCTCTTGGAGGAGAGCTATGAGCTACAGCATGGAGCCAAAAGGGGGGAATGTGGGAACTCACTGATTCCTACTGTGAGGGTCTTTATGTGCTGATGTATGAGGATGGACAGTCCCATCTGACAGTTAGAGAGTTATGTCGCACATTATTCAGCTGTGTACTTGAATATTCAAGAGGGTCGTGGCACCAATTAAGTAGCAAGAAATCCTGATGAATGTATCTCAACATACAGATGGAGTATCAATAAAATAAATACATAAAATCAAAAATTCCCTCATCAGTCCCACAGTGGGACATTTGGTATTCTCTGCATCTTAACCATCCTATTGTATAGGAGCAGTGAGCTGCCACCATGTGGTGCTCAGGGAGCAGTTAGGGGTTCAGTGTCTTGCTCAAGGACACCTCCACATGCTGTATGCAGGACCGGGGGATCGAACCTGTGACCTTCTGATTGCCAGATGACCGCTCTACCCACTGAGCTATGCTGCCCTAGATACTCACACAACGTCTCACACATGCTGCCAGGAGCCCCACCAACATGAATCCTGGCTCTGCTGCAGGACAGAAGCTAAGCAGGAGTGGGCCCTGCTGCTTATATACCTTATATACCCTATGCACTTGTTGTACGTCGCTCTGGATAAGAGCGTCTGCTAAACTCCTGTAATGTCATGTTATATGAGAGAGCTTCTGCAGAAACCCAGTTATGTTGGAAGTGGTGTTGGTGGGACAGTAGGGGGAAGTATTCCATTTGGCACTGGTCAACAAATAGATGAACCTCAATAATAACCCTCTCCTCTATAGGGACAGTGCATGTCAATGAACATTCAGAATGTAAATATTCCACATTTAGCCTCAGGGCTCATTCTAATGCTGTAAAGGGTTATGACCCTTTACTCATTTCACCAGTAAGGGTCCCACCCTGGTTCTCTTCATCTGACCACCCTCTCATGCAATTGGCATAATGAGTCCTCCACCTCAAGCTGATGTGTGTTGAGCATTCTAGTGTAAAATGGCTGCCATGCATCAGCCAGGTGGGTGCTACATATTGGTGGTGGTCCAGGTGGGATTCCCACCTTCACTGTGGAGCACTGTGAGAATCAAGATAACGGGCTCAAATCCATTATTATTATCATTATTATTAATATTCATTATTATTTATTGGCCATAATTATTTAGAATTATTATTTATTATTATTATTGTTGTTATTATCAATTCTTCATTAATATAGCCCAGTATCAGAGTACTAAATTCCAGTGGTGCTGCTGTGGGAATTCCCTCAGGCCCACATGAATTCAGTCCGGATACAGGAAGAGCCTTTTTAACAAGTTAGGGAAAGATGATACATCCCGCCGTGTCTGCCTGCTTCAGTCTTCCACTGCAGCGCGGGAGACATAATGAGTTAACAAGGGACTCAATTGGATTTACGATACACGAGTCACAAGGGGGCCGGTTCACCTAATCACGTGGCTCATTAAGACAAGTATGAGGTTGTAGAGTATCCGGGGGGGGGCTGAGTTTACTTCCAGAGAATGAGAAGGAAGTGGGAGGAAGGGTCACTAGGCCTCATTCACTACACATGTAGAAATGTTCTTCCTTACTTTGCACACAAAGTAAATACATGTGTAAAATTACCGTCAGCAAATTAGAATTATTCTTACTGACAGGCATGTGCTCGCCATTTGCAATTAATACACTGTAATACTTCCATTTCTCCGTAGAAGGTAATGTGTTTGCCTAGAGGCCATCCCAGGTCCTTTCAGTGTGGAGTTTGCATGTTCTCCCCGTGTCTGTGTGGGTTTCCTCCTGGTGCTCTGGTTTCCTCCCACCATCATAAGACATGCATGTCAGGGTTAATACTCTTGCCCCGAGCAAGGCAGTTGGAAAAGAACTGGAGTTGGTCCCTGGGCGCTGCAGCTGCTCACTGCTCTTGTACGATAGGAGGGGTTGAATGGCTCTTCGTCATCTAATTGGTCTAGAAGAGTACGAACACATCCAGGTTGAGGAAATTCTGATGAATCCTAGATTAATGCTTGAACCATGCATGCTAGTGGTTTAAGCACCATGCAGGTACACACAGTTAACGGATGTGAAGCAAAGTGCTGGTGAATGTGAGAACAGGTGAGACAGCCCCACCCTGTTTGAGAGGTCCTCGTCATGCACCAGCATCAACATGTGATGGAGCACGAGTGACCATCAGAGACACTAACAGGATGAATAAGGATGCTTGAAATCAGGGGTTTGAGGACAGTTGACATGCTGGCAGAGAGCAGAGCTGCATTTCAACAGCCTTGTTGCTCCTGTTGGCACAAACACACGTATGCAAACAGACAATGGCTCTCAGAGACCAAAATCAATTTACAGCCTTCTAAAGGTTATCTGAAATCCTATCTGATGAGGCTCTTGTGACTGGTGGGCAGATCTAATGCTTTAAAAGTCATTGTTGCTGCTGAGGGAGAAGAAAGCCTTCTCATAATGGAATTCTTATGACATCCTGGCATTCACGTCACCACGGCTCATGTTGAAAAGAACATAAACAAAAATTGGTGCAAAATCCAATTCAAATGATTCTAATTTGTTTGGACAAAATAATTCCAAACTCTATGTCTGGTATGTTAGCACAGACTTGGCTCCATTCATATTTATGAGCCTATTCAGCTGTCAGATAGCTCCGAGAGCACTGCAGTGAATAGGGACTGCAGCTAAACACAACCCACCGAGGCCACCGAGGCCAGCGTTTCTCTTCCTACCCCGTTCTCTCTCAGGGCCTGTGTTCTCACAAGCCTGCTCCCTGTGGAGGTCATCGGCATGCAGCATCACGCTCAGCAGTGAGCTCACAGACAGACAGACAGACACCTGGGTTCAGGCCTGTGTTGTGCCCTCAGTGTGGAGAGGGAAGCTTGGCACTCACACCCCAGAGAACTTCACCCCCCACACACACACACACACACACACAACAGAGACAAAAGAAAAGAGCAGGTTGAATCACCAAAGCTCTGAAGAGTGCCTCCATCACTCCCACCATCCCCCATAAAATAAAAGCTGGGAGAGAAGCACCCCGGGGCCGAGAACAGTATGAAAAAGGGGCTGGGGCCAACTGCATGGTGGCATCTACACAGCCGTCCCTCAACATCCATTTCTATGGGTCCAGAGCTCAATGTAGATCTTCAGTTGGACTGCTACAGAGAAAAGGGAAGACCGAGGGAGGGATCTGGAAGAAAAAAATGGTGCAATGTGCAATGATCCCATGTCACCTGACCTCTCTTTTTGTCTAGTGACACAAAGGGGGAGAATGCATACCAATGGGGTGTACAGCGTAAACATATTGGATGTGAGCCTGAGTAACAACCGTGGAAGAAACACTGGTTCTCTGTCTTCCTACTTATCATTCCCCTGTGCAACTGCCTCTCACTGGAAGCCCTCTCTGAGCCTCACTGCCCCCCACGTGGTTTTACTTCATCAGAGCACCATTCACACATAAAACATATACATCTACTTTAGTGGGACAGTGCATATTGATGAGCATTTAGAGTCACATGTGCCACATTTAGCCAACAGGCTCATTTTCATCGACTGTCCCAAGCAGTTCGGGGTTCAGTGTCTTGCTCAATGACACTTCAACACGCTTTCTGAAGGAGCTGAGGATTGAACCACCAATCCCCAGACTACAAGATGACAGGCCTACCTCCTGAGATATGATGTGCTATGATATGGAACATCCTTAGATTTTGCTGTGGATTATAAATGAGACTTGGACCATGTCCAATAGCCTACTTCTCTGCTGACTGCTATGAGCCCTGGTGAGAAAATGCCCCATAAATCTGGACAGTTTACGCCAATAGAACGGAATAATTGAGATAATGCTGTTCCTGCTTTGGGAAAATCTCTTTTTTAAATAAAATAAATCAACTGTTACTAAAGGGAGATGAATACGGGTTGGGAGAGCATGTGAGCTACACAAGACTTGAGTCCTGGTGTGTGAACCTTCTCTTCAAGACAACTTCTAAGGTTCTCTGGATAAACTTGGGTTTCTCTGAGGTTTCATAATCCTGTCCCTTCACAGCCCCCAGCATCAGAGGGGGCTGTGAGTAACAGTGAGACAGGTCTGTCTTATGTGTCATCATGTGTGCCCATGTGGTGGGGGTGGACATGGACTCAGGTGTCAGGGGGATTAAGGCCAGAGGACCTTCCTGACACCCTGCAGTGGGTTCAAACCTGCGGCCTCTGGCTCATCGGTTCCTGAAGCACACGCTCTAGCACTGAGCTACCGTGGCCCTCTCAGTAAAGTGACAGTAAAGACTGACTAACACACACCTCCCTCCCACTCCACCAGAAGACCAAGGCAGCTTGATCTCCACACACAGAGACCCCTCTCTGACAGGACTGAAAGTCACATGGAATCCCCCCAGGCTGACCAGAGAGCAAGGGCTGATCAGGCTCAACACAGACCATCCAGGTGAGAGAGAGCTGACGGGACATTCAGACGTCTACCTGACCGGTGTGGCTTGGTAAAGAAAAGGGAGAGGGAAGCTGAAGGACTCACGGTGTCTCCTATCTTCAGATCGGCACACTTCCTGAGGCCTGGCAGTGGCTGTCCATCCTGGCAGGTCGCCATGAAGGAAAGGCTGATGTCTTCTGGGTTGTCCCACACAGTCAGCTCCACTTTGGAACGAATGCTCTACAGGAAGGGAGAAGAAGGGGGTTAGACGATGATATTTTCTGCTGTGTTATCTGGAACTCAACACTTCATAATGGACCTGTTTTTTAATCACTCCAGCCAGCAGTGGTAGAGAGGTGCAAGAGTTACAGACCCCCGTTCATCAGAGTATCCAGCGTACCCTAACCCTCTCTGCATACCAGGACAAGCAAAGACTACTTCCAGTGGCTTCTTTGCATGCAAAATATTTCCAGTGCCATTAAAAGTGAATGGCATTAACAAGCTAGCAATCAGGGATTTCATATCAAACCACTACTGGCTGGTTCTTCATGCCTGCCACGAATACTGTTTCTAGCCAGGGTGGGAAAGAGTGAAACATGGAGGGGATAAATTGCTTTGGCCAGGCAGATTTGTTCTTTACACAAAACCACAAGCCTGGGTACAGATGCAGAATGAACATGGGTCTACGTGTGATACCAATGTTATGCTGAATGTTAGCTTGGTTTGGCTCCATGACCTACATGTTTAATCACTCATGAACGCTGATGGCGGTCAAAGTCCACAACTATGACAGGCTACATCAAGTTGAGTTCAAACCGATGGACATTACCTCAATCTCACTAAAACATGAACACCAAAACACACTCTTCTTCAACCAGCATCTCAGCTAAAAACCTAAAAATCTGCTGGAACACAGGGAGGGTTGTGAGAGACAGCACTAACCCTAACCCTCCTACACGCTGAACATTTCAAGCCTTTGTTGGAGAAACGTTCCAGATACTAAGTTCACTGTGTGCTAAAATGTGATGAGCAAAACAAGGCAGAGGAAAAAGCCCGACTGTCAGATCCCACAAAGTTAGGGACACACCAGGAGGAAAGCCGATCAAATCCAAAATAAATAAAAAGACAAGCAACATAATGTCAATTACAAAGCATGTAAATCCTCATACTAACAGGGATGACAGGACAACCATATAAGGACATACAGCATTCTTGCTTTTTTCCCATCATATTAGTTTACAAGCAGCAATTAGTAGTCATTGTTGTTTTCATGACATTGATATTAAATATGATAGTATTTCTACAGTGTAGAAGTCCATCTGTCAGTCTATCCACCATCAACCGCTTATCTGAAATTGGGTCGTGGAGTCATGCTGGAGCCTATCCCAGCATTCATTGGTTGAAAGGTGGGGACACACCCTGGACAGGTCACTATTCCATCCCAGGGCTTGAGAAGTCACGGGTTCAGTGTCTTGCTCAAGGACACTTTGACAAGCTTTCTACAAGGGGCCAAGATTGAACCACCAACCTTCTGATTACTAGATGACTGCCCTACCTCCTGAGCCATGCTACGCGTGTACTGTTATAGTCCAGTCAGTGTTATCTGTATAGTCCATCATCACACATGAACAATGTGTCTCAGTGGACTTGACATCAACACCACCTCCTCAGAGCCTCACATCAGATCAGGAACAACTCCCTTAACAACCTTTAACAGGGAGAGAGACAGGAAGAAACCTCAGGGAGAGCCACAGAGGACGATCTCTCTCCCCAGACAGACAGACAGGCAGACAGACAGACAGGTGATGGAGGATGTGAACACAGAATAAGACACAGTCTACACCACATGATCAGGAGAACAGAATAGTAATGGAGTTATATCATCTAGTGTAGAAAGGATGCTAATGACATGGCTATAGAAATGCTGTAGAACAAGGCTATACTGTTTGTATAGTAATGTGATGGAAAACAAATCATAGTTCACGAGCACTATTTTACTTTTTCTCTGGTTTTAGTATAGTCCATTTATGTATGGCTTTATAATATCACATCTGAAATGTCCTGATACCCATCAACCAACCCTTCATAATAGATTTAACGAGGTAAATCCCACATGTGTGGGATTTGGAGCCCCATGGCAGTTCCTAAGATTAGACAATATCACATACAGTGATAGAGAAGAAGCATGAAGGACCCCTTTCACCAGAACAACCTGATCTCCTCCCCAGCGCCGGGGGATCCATTGCCTGTCTAAGAGGGCTCGACAGAGGACTGGAAACCTGACCCCAGTTCTTTATCATGGAGCTACAACGAAGTCTGAAAAGGTGAGCCACTTCAGCCTTGAGGGACACCAAGATGATTCCTAATGTGCCTTTCAGCACCTTCATCTGTCCCTCTGTGAATCTCTCCGTCTCCCCCTGCTCTCCTGAGTAGGTGGCTTTTACCTTCACACCAAAGCCTCCACTGATGGAGAGTCCTCTGGCTTCACTGGTAAAACTCATAACAGTTGCTACGGTCACAGCGTGGCTCCAGAACCCCCCCCTCCCCTCCCCCGCACTCCAATAGAAAGTGAAAGACTGCGTGAAGAAACGGTGCAGGGCTGGTAGTTCATTAATTGTGCCACAGTAGGAGGAGAGATTAAAGGCTTTTGCTTTCTTTTCAATCCTCTTTTTCCAGCTTTGTTGCTCAGTCTGCACTTCTCAGACACACACACACAGGACTAGTACAGACTGCTGCACTTACGTTGTACGCATTGATGATCAGCTGAAGGACATTCTTGGAGTCGTGGTCTAAGATTTCCACCGTGGTCCCCGGTATCAGTGCAGTAATGTTCTTCATAAAGACAAAATGTGGCAAAGAAAACGTTTGTGAACACCAGCTTGTAAAAGGAAGGGACTTTTTCAAACTATTCATGATGAGATGCTGGAAGAAAATAAATTACCTTATAAATGATGTATAACCGTTTGGTCACCGCAAAGATGAGATAAATATTGTTTTCTGCCAATTTGTCTCCCAGAAGAGCCAGAGAAGGATAGTCCTGCAGAGACGGGGACAGAATGTTTTCATATTTTAAAACAACTTTTATTTCATCAAACATTTAACAAGCCATTTCCAGAAAATACATCAACTTCATGATAGAAAAACTAATAAATCCCATCAAATTCACAGAAGACATGAGTTGGCTATTCTGGACAGAGCACAACACATCACCATGAGCTCATGCAGAGCTGATCAACATCCTCCATTTCTCTAATAATCAGCCCCCATCCTGCCTTTAGCAATCCTAGTGCTTCTTCAGACAAACCAATTTGATATCAGGTGTGCCAGCGGTCAACCCCCCCCAAAAAAAAATAACAACAACTTCCTAGCAAACAACATTTCATATTAGTGTCTATGACATTGTCAACCTCCCTCTTTCTGCTCATGTAAACAGCAATTTCTGCTTGGCCCAAGACAACATTCATCAGTCAGCATTTGCCTTTCTCTATGTACACCCAGGATTAAGTGTTTGCTTGGGAAAATCCTTCCCCATCTTCATGAATTAACTCTCCAACATGAGAGAGACACTCAGACAGAGACAGAGAGACAGAGAGACAGAGAGAGAGAGAGAGACAGAGAGAGAGAGACAGAGAGAGAGAGACAGAGAGAGAGAGACAGAGATAGAGAGAGAGAGACAGAGATAGAGAGAGAGAGAGACAGAGAGACAGAGACAGAGAGAGAGACAGAGAGAGAGACAGAGAGAGAGAGAGACAGAGAGAGAGAGAGAGAGCCAGAGATAGAGAGAGAGAGAGAGACAGAGAGACAGAGAGAGAGAGAGAGGGAGAGAGAGAGAGAGAGAAGGAGGGAGAGAGGGAGAGAGAGAGAGAGACAGAGACAGAGAGACAGAGAGACAGAGAGAGAGAGAGAGACAGAGAGAGAGAGACAGAGAGAGAGAGACAGAGAGAGAGAGACAGAGATAGAGAGAGAGACAGAGATAGAGAGAGAGAGAGACAGAGAGACAGAGACAGAGAGAGAGAGAGAGAGAGAGAGAGAGAGAGAGAGAGAGAGAGAGAGAGAGAGAGAGAGAGAGAGAGAGAGAGAGAGAGAGAGAGAGAGAGACAGAGAGAGAGACAGAGAGAGAGACAGAGAGAGAGAGACAGAGAGAGAGAGACAGAGAGAGAGACAGAGAGAGAGAGAGAGAGAGAGAGAGAGAGAGACAGAGAGAGAGAGACAGAG